>NIPM01000041.1:352514-431228 GCA_002738285.1 Holacanthella duospinosa | reverse complement strand
AACTGTTTTGTCACAACAAGCAATGTTTTGTCGACTAATTAACGTCCTGCTCACAAAACATCGTGAATTTCGGTTTCATTTGTAATCTAAGTCAGGCTGATCTTGAAGAAATTGGTGAAAATGAGCCAATCGGATGACGAAATTGTAGTGATCCCAAATACAGACGAAACCCAACTAGAGCCAGGTCCAAGCGGTAAGTATATATAAGTTAAATTTTCTTATAAAAAATATTCTAATTGTGTTTTGTTTTCACGTTGTACTTGCTCAACTATTTAAATTATTTCGTAGCACATATCCCAAAAAGAAAGAGTCCGATTTGGGATCATTTCACTCAAGTATACATTTCAGAATGAATCGGCCGACGCATCGGCCGATGCAGCCGATTCGACTGTCCCTTGCATCGGCGTTGCCGATTCAAAGCCGATTCGTAAAACTAGTTGAATCGGCGGCCGATTCATCGGCTTGCTGATGCATTGCGGCAACACTAGTAATTATTGCTGAATTGTGGACCTTATCGAATAGATAATAGGTGCTGCAAAATTAGATCACACAACTAGGAAACTTGCTCTGGGTTCAGGCATAAACCAAACCTCAATCGTAAAAATTATACACCAGAACGAGTTTCATAGAGACAAATATTGTATCTGTTCAATCAGGATGACATGGATCGGCGGATAGATTTTTGCGATTGTATGCTTGTCGTGATATGCGTCATGTAATGTAGAATGGAGTCGCTGCATAATATTCAATAACTTGGAATGATACAGAAATTAGTAATTTACATAATATCGAGAAAAATACTATGCTTGGGCATGATGTTTGGGATGGGTAGCGTTGGTCAAACTGGGGATTAAAGTTTCCTATTAAATTCTTTCGCTCTGTATAAGTATAGCCTAGCTTTTCCGCAACTTCAGTATCTCTTTTGCTAAGACTCACTGTACAGTCATAATACTAGACTAGAGTCTCGTATTCCAGTTGAGCATCTCATACTATGTGAAACACTATCGTATATATAACTGATATTTCGTTTTTCAGGTGGATTCTTCATATGTACAGCATGCAGCAAAGTGTTTACTAAGAAACTAGACTACGATGTTCACTGCCGCTTACAATGCCAAGGACTCCAACCAAAATTCAGGTGTCGTCATTGCCGCACTTCCTTCTTCCGTGGAACTGATTTGGCACTTCACACTATCAAGACACATGGAAGAAGGCAACAACCACCACTTAACCTATCAAATTGTTAGGTTAAGTCTACTCCATTTTTCAATTGAGTAACTTTGTTGTTAACGTTTGTAACGCGAAAACCTTTGTTATTATCTTTCTAATTTTGATCAAGGATGTATTTCTTTAAGGTATTACAGCCTGCTCCAACATTAAGTTCAGCTCCCGGAATACTCTGCACTCAACAATGAACGCTTAAGTCCTAGCCCTTGCGTAACTATTTACACATGTGTAAAAATTTACACTGGAAATTGATTGTGTAAATATTTACACACCATGTACAATGTTGAAACTTTCAATAATATAACAAACTGAATGATCAAATTATTAATAATGAACGTAAAGGGAACGTTGTTCAATCGAGTGTGTGTAAAAATTTAACAGTGATAGGATAAACTGCGCCACCTGCTGTTTTCTCATGTTAATTCATGCGTAAATATTTACACAGGGATAGGATTAGATAATAATTTACCCGGCTAACGTTTTTTGATAATTTCTAGAAGATTTTCTGCTTCCAGACTTCGATAAATTTTGGCTAGATGTTAACATGTAGTTGCATAGCGAAAATTGGTCGAGGTATATGTGGTCACCCGAGGTAGACCATAATGTATTTTTTTTTCGATAAAACGGGAAAGCCCAAGTATGTGTAATTAATTACACACGTATAGGATATTCAGGGATATAGCCGAAAAACAGTCCATATTTTCTCTATATTGTGACTAAGACGAAAATGAGTTTGACCGCGAAACTTATAATTATTTTTTAGATTTGGAAATCTGTTTCAGTTGTGTTGAATAACCAAAGTATAGGTAAGTAGTATTTCAACATTTTTTAACTCATAAGAACAAAGATTTCTTTGCTGCTACTTTTTAACTGCTCACTAACAAAGAAGAGCTAAAAATTGGATATAGGGAACTTAATGTTGTACTAGGCTGTATATACAGGGTGAGTTTGTAACGAATATCCAGGGATACCCACACTATATTATTATCACCAACTATGTGTGACTTACCCACTTGATAAAACTTGATACCAAAGGGATGAGTGGGTGATAGTAGAGTGGTGTGGGTATCCGTGGGTAGTCGTTAAAACCTCACCTTGTAGAAAAGGTAAACTAAGAAAGGTTATATAATACAAGTTCACTCCAAATTTATTTGCAATTCTTGGAATAGGTATTGTCAGTTGCATCACTTGTAGTAATAGTAAGGTAATTTTTAGTTCTTGAGTTCTCCACTGCACCCAAATCCTTAGCAGAAGTGGCAGCACTGCATAAAAAATACTTCATAAATTCTGCTGCACAGCCGATACATGGTACAAGAGAACTGGCATGTGGATTAAAACTCAGATAAGCCAACTTCAGCTTCCACACTCTCTTGCTTTCCAAAAACAGAATTCCTTTGTCCTCACTCACCAGAGTTAGATAATTTGTGTAAAGATGGAACGGCTAAGTNATTCTTTCGCTCTGTATAAGTATAGCCTAGCTTTTCCGCAACTTCAGTATCTCTTTTGCTAAGACTCACTGTACGGTCATAATACTAGACTAGAGTCTCGTATTCCAGTTGAGCATCTCATACTATGTGAAACACTAANCATAATACTAGACTAGAGTCTCGTATTCCAGTTGAGCATCTCATACTATGTGAAACACTAACGTATATATAACTGATATTTCGTTTTTCAGGTGGATTCTTCATATGTACAGCATGCAGCAAAGTGTTTACTAAGAAACTAGACTACGATGTTCACTGCCGCTTACAATGCCAAGGACTCCAACCAAAATTCAGGTGTCGTCATTGCCGCACTTCCTTCTTCCGTGGAACTGATTTGGCACTTCACACTATCAAGACACATGGAAGAAGGCAACAACCACCACTTAACCTATCAAATTGTTAGGTTAAGTCTACTCCATTTTTCAATTGAGTAACTTTGTTGTTAACGTTTGTAACGCGAAAACCTTTGTTATTATCTTTCTAATTTTGATCAAGGATGTATTTCTTTAAGGTATTACAGCTTGCTCCAACATTTAGATCAGCTCCCGGAATACTCTGCACTCAACAATGAACGCTTAAGTCCTAGCCCTTGCGTAACTATTTACACATGTGTAAAAATTTACACTGCAAATTGATTGTGTAAATATTTACACACCATGTACAATGTTGAGACTTTCAATAATATAACAAACTGAATGATCAAATTATTAATAATGAACGTAAAGGGAACGTTGTTCAATCGAGTGTGTGTAAAAATTTAACAGTGATAGGATAAACTGCGCCACCTGCTGTTTTCTCATGTTAATTCATGCGTAAATATTTACACAGGGATAGGATTAGATAATAATTTACCCGGCTAACGTTTTTTGATAATTTCTAGAAGATTTTCTGCTTCCAGACTTCGATAAATTTTGGCTAGATGTTAACATGTAGTTGCATAGCGAAAATTGGTCGAGGTATATTTGGTCACCCGAGGTAGACCATAATGTATTTTTTTTTCGATAAAACGGGAAAGCCCAAGTATGTGTAATTAATTACACACGTATAGGATATTCAGGGATATANTTTTTTTTTCGATAAAACGGGAAAGCCCAAGTATGTGTAATTAATTACACACGTATAGGATATTCAGGGATATAGCCGAAAAACAGTCCATATTTTCTCTATATTGTGACTAGACGAAAATGAGTTTGACCGCGAAACTTATAATTATTTTTTAGATTTGGAAATNATAGGATATTCAGGGATATAGCCGAAAAACAGTCCATATTTTCTCTATATTGTGACTAAGACGAAAATGAGTTTGACCGCGAAACTTATAATTATTTTTTAGATTTGGAAATCTGTTTCAGTTGTGTTGAATAACCAAAGTATAGGTAAGTAGTATTTCAACATTTTTTAACTCATAAGAACAAACATTTCTTTGCTGCTACTTTTTAACTGCTCACTAACAAAGAAGAGCTAAAAATTGGATATAGGGAACTTAATGTTGTACTAGGCTGTATATACAGAGTGAGTTTGTAACGAATATCCAGGGATACCCACACTATATTATTATCACCAACTATGTGTGACTTACCCACTTGATAAAACTTGATACCAAAGGGATGAGTGGGTGATAGTAGAGTGGTGTGGGTATCCCTGGGTAGTCGTTAAAACCTCACCTTGTAGAAAAGGTAAACTAAGAAAGGTTATATAATACAAGTTCACTCCAAATTTATTTGCAATTCTTGGAATAGGTATTGTCAGTTGCATCACTTGTAGTAATAGTAAGGTAATTTTTAGTTCTTGAGTTCTCCACTGCACCCAAATCCTTAGCAGAAGTGGCAGCACTGCATAAAAAATACCATAAATTCTGCTACACAGCCGATACATGGTACAAGAGAACTGGCATGTGGATTAAAACTCAGATAAGCCAACTTCAGCTTCCACACTCTCTTGGTTTCCAAAAACAGAATTCCTTTGTCCTCACTCACCAGAGTTAGATAATTTGTGTAAAGATGGAACGGCTAAGTCGAACAACATTTTTCATTGTCTCAAGTGAATAAATCATGCTTTTTACTACTGTGAACAGGAACATCAAATGATGTTCAGGAAAACTATACCATTTCTCTTAAGAAATTTAACCAAAAAATTTTTTCGAATTTCCTTTCAGACGTTCAAGCCTCAATGATTAAGATAATGATATATTTTTAGCTCTTTTCGTATCATTGGCAAATTATCGTATAAAGAATGGCTAACTACCAAACAAACTTTAGAAACATATTAATTTCAAAACACATCAACCTGCTTCCCGCACTAAAGTGATGCAATTGAGACAAAACTACAGTCACGTGACAAACTTCAGTGTTTCATTTTGTTTTTGTGTGATGGTTGAGACAAAAAGTGGAGTAGCCGGTGGACATTTCTACACTGCACTGGACAATGGGTCTTTTTATCACAGGAAATATTTGTACTTATTATTGTCTGGGGATCTACTGTAGTGTTTCGCATGGCTCTGGCTCATGAGCTGACTCAATGGCTCTGGCTCTGGCTCGAGCTGGCTCACAAAATTTTCTGAGCCAGAGCCAGTGCATGGCTCTGGCTNCTCAATGGCTCTGGCTCTGGCTCGAGCTGGCTCACAAAATTTTCTGAGCCAGAGCCAGTGCATGGCTCTGGCTCGTATAGTAATTTTGAGCCAGAGCCATGGCTCATGAGCCAGCTCAACGAAACTTGTGAGCCATGGCTCAATGGCTCAACTTTTCTCCTAAATTCTTCCAATTTTTCCCTAAATTTTCTTTAATTTTCGGAATTTTTAGTCAATGAAAGTCAATTTGCCTTTAGCCAGTGCATAATTATGATTTGTATTGGCTTATTCTCACTAGGTCATTCTCACTTTTAGCAAAATAAGCATATTAATGAAAAAAAAAAACATTTTTTATGTTGAGCCATGAGCCAGCTCAACAAAAGTGCGGAGCCAGAGCCATGGCTCATGAGATGGCTCACCGCTCGGGTGAGCCATGAGCCATTGCTCATTGAGCCAGTGGCTCTGGCTCACGCCAAAAGCTGAGCCATGCGGAACACTAGTCTACTGTGAGAGTACGAGTCTCCTCGCATCTAACCACTTGGGCGATACAGAATCTGACAGTGTCATTGAGTTTTGGAATGTGAATTCATTTTGATGTGCGATAGGGATTTGGACCAACGATTCACATTTGCACTCGGACACGCTGTGGCGGGGCTGTCCCGCCACTTTGAGTTTGAGACAGGGATTGCCACAAAAATTTGGTCTCTGGTGGGGTATGATCCCACGTCTTGGATATTCCGGACCCAACGCACTAACCATTTGTGCTACAGAGCCTAGTTGGGCAATCCTGTTCTCAAACTCAATACAACTCCGAACTCTCCTTCCTGGTCATTCATTGCCAGGTAAGGAGTCTACTGTCTCATTTATGAGTACAGTAGTGGGGATTGAGTCTTATGCTCAAATCCCCACAACGCTTGTCGGTAACTTGTACATCCTATGTCAACCGTTGTTAGTCTTACGTTGGTATTCAGTGTTTGGGAATTCAAGTACCATGGCATTAATGATTCTCCTTAAGTCCTTGTCATTGGTGATATAAATACAACTTTAATTACTTAATTTCCAATTTCTTAAGCGATTAATAACCGTTTATGTTGATGCGTTAAACTATTCCTATATCTAGTACATTAAATACTGTCAATAAGTAGTAATCCAGCTGCTTGGGAAGCAAGGGATATCTGGGTGAAACATTTCAAGATATTCCTCAAGTGTTTATTAAATCTAGTAAAATAAGAATGCCAGCGGAATTATGTAACTTCCATTTGGTGCCATTGATGAGTGTTTCAATCAATTCAAACCTTGTAATAATAAAACAACATATCTTTTGATAGGACGTTCAGAACATCGATGTACTGATGTGACCAAAGCGAAAGAACAAAAATTTAATATATTCATTTTTACGCTAGTAAACTGCATGGAGTCAGATGTTAGTAGTAAGCTTTTTTGTTCTTTGGCTTTGGTAATTGCGGTAGTACATATACTAAAGTAGACAACACTGCAGAAGGAAACAGCCAATTATATGATGCAGTACCAAAGTTATACCATCCGGTATTGCAAGAGAAATTTGAAAGAGTTTTAATATATGGCACTCATAATAGAAAAATTAGACCTCCGTCTACAGAAGATTATCTGTTATATGTGCAATTTTTTCGTACTCTGTATTGTTACAACTTCATCGTGGCATTCATAGTGACGTCAAACGCTTCTAATGAAAAACAGCAGCTGATAAATCCCACTGTCCCTTAGTTATCAAACCTAAGCATAGTCAGATCAATGTTTTTTTGCCGACGAAGAAGATGGAGGTTGGCAAAATTATTTATTTACAAAAGATCTAGACCGACATCGATGTAAATTGTTCACTCGATCAGAAAAGAAACATCGATTTCTATATGCATTGGTTTCTCGATTAGAAAATCGAACACGAGGTCAGTGGCCGTGGATTTTTTCATTACGTTATCGAGAACGAGATTGATGGTTCCATTAGATGTTCGCTTTCGGAATCGGTCTGTCAAATTTCAACCAAGACTATTTGTTTCATCGATGTCCAAATTTGCCCCGCATAATAGCCGCCCCTCATTCATTTTTTCTAATATGATTTACTAAAATGCTTCCTATAATAACTTAATATACTTTCAGATTTTTAAAGCTCCTATATGAGTGTAAATCTGATAACTCTAACTTTTATGCCCATGTGATGCTAGTTGCTAAGCTCAACTTTGGCAAAGCTGAGTTTTAGCAACGAAGTAGTCACTTTACGGTGAAATATTTCAATGCCCTCTACATCTGGCGACCATCGAAAGTGTCAATACGATTTTACTCATATTAAGCTCTCTTAAAATTTAATTTATTAAATTCGTTCATTTAACATTTAAAGCTTCTTTTAGATTTTCCTACATAGAAAATTAGCGAGAACTTGAGTTAAAGCAATTCCAACCACACGAGAATTTGTAGCTTATTGTACAGTGAATTTTTCCCAAAACGCCTCAACGATAAAATTATTTTTCAAAAAACAAACAATCAAAATCAAAAAACACTACGAGTCTACTAATAGCTTACGTGGATTTGCGTGAGATTGTGTAAGGTTCCTCTTTTACGTTGCGTGTGTTTGTGTAAAAACCGAGAGAGATTTTACGAAATTGTATCCTCTCTCATTGGTTAGAGTCACTAAGCCCATCCCACTTGAGTGAGATTGTGTAAAAGAGGAACCTTACACAATCTCACACAAATCCATGCAAGCTATTGGTAGACCCCTACTATGTGCAATTTTATTAAAATTGGTTAAATAGAGGGATAATTTCCGCAATTGTATAAGAACGCTTCATAGTACTGTAAGACTATGAAACTATGAGATTAATACAACTATGAAACGTGACTCATTTTGGAGGTCTCTGATTGGTTGAAAAAACTATGAGGCTCCCGCTAGTTCTAATCTACTCAGAGGCATGTATAAATGTCATATTCCCTCAATGCAATCCTCTCCACTCAAACTCAACACAAACAAATTCTGTTTGAGAGGAGTTGTGGGGATGGGAACACATTTTCTCAACTGTGTAGTGACTTTATGAACACAGGCTAGTTGTCCCCTTGATTATCTTCCTTACACATTTCGGTTAGGAATAGACAGCTGTTAATTCTATCACAACTTTTCTATCATTTTCGTTCCCGTAAATTTTCTAATAATCTCAAAGTACTATGAGCCTTAATACTATCAGGCGCTCTATACAATTACGGGAATTGGGCTTTTGTTTGTGGTTTCTCTCCAATCATGGTCGCACGTGTTTTTGAAAAATGCATTGGAAACAATGACGTTTTAGAAAAGACGCATTGTATATTGATGAGACAATGTACTTATTTATTAAAATAAAGGCACCACTCGGTTTGTTTACCAAAACAACGAACCTGAGGAAAGATAGGCACCAGAGGATTACACTGTCGTCAGAGGATGTATAAATCGAGATCTGTAACTATCGTTATTTGGATGAAAAGATTGAGATCAAGCGATGCAACTGGTTATGCAAAGGGAGGGTATATTCGGGCTTAATTTTTTATATTTTACGATAATTGAATTATTTGACCTATTTATTCCTTCTCAAATGAATGACATTTACTTTTTTACATTCAGGAATTCAATTCCATGTCATCCATTTGAATAAGGAATAAGTACAGGTTATTTGGGTGAAGAGCATTGGTAGGTTGAAGGTGGTGCAACAGTTGCTAAAAGTTTATTGCTAAAATACCCAAACCTTTTATATCCCCTTCGTCAAACCAATGACGGTCATCTTTGCGTCATATTTTTTTTCATAGAGGGAAAAGTGACGGATGTTGGTTCATGGAAGACCTTGAGAAAGTTGGAGTCAGTAAAAAATTTAATTAATAATGTAAATCCTCATCCATCTTAATTCCTCACCAATGACGTTCACCTTTACTTATTTCTTTTAAGTGGGAACAGTGAAGGACATTGGTTCGAGAAAGAAGGTGAAATTATTGCACAAGTTAACCTCAAACCAATGATCTTCTATAGATTGAGGTACTTATTTAATGGTTCCGTTGTGAGAAATTTGGTCATCACAGAATAGCATACACAGCTGCATTAAGCTACTCGGATGAAAGAAGAATAATACAACTTTCAAAACGTATGCAGTTGGAGTTTTTTTAGAAAAAAAGAAATTTTTATATGGGAAGTGTCGCATCTGCATTTCACGGCGAGATATGATAGAGATGTTGTCCGATTGCTAGAAAGACCATAAAATGAATGACGAGTTGTTCACTTTTTTTTTAATTTTTTGGTACAGGTTATTGGACTAAAAGTGTAGTATTCAACTATGACTCAAATTTATATTTTGATACTCTTATGGAAGTAGACATCGGACTATCAGAAACGGCAAATAAGAGTTATGTTTAAGACTAAAATGAATTTCTTTCCAATGAAATTCAAGATTTTCAGAAGCTTCGACAAGCCGCCTAAATCTAGTCTAATAATTTATACAATGAAAGCAATAAAAGTATTCAAAGCCTCCAAAACTGTAAGAACGGAGTAAATCAATTCATGAGATGACTATTGGGAAATTGAAGAACTAACTGTAATATTTGAAGTCTAAATCCCAGAGTTTAGACTGGCATGCGGCAAAAGACGAAGAGGCAAATTTGGGACAGGAATTCGAAATAAAGTTTTCTGACTTAAGCTCAAAGGTAATATTATTTTACTTTTGACAATTTCAACATAAAATTAATTTATTTTATTTTTATGTCCAAGATAATTTGTAATCTTTATTGGGACGCTGGTATCTATTGTAAGGCCACATGTTTTGCTATATCTGAACACGGATTGCAAAGTCATAGAACAACAGACCATATACCATGGGGAGATAGACTGACTGGAGAATCCGATGTTTCGTCAAGTTACCATTCCCATAGAATGTGCTTCAGGGAAACTGGAAGGGAGGCATAGAGTATATTTATAAATTTTGGGACCGTCTTACACAAAGTAAAAATTTAATATTACAATTATTAAGTAAGACTCATTTGCTCAAACAATAAATAATTGTTCAAAAAATGATTTTTTTTTACGTTAGTTTTCTTTAGGCTAAGTTAGCATATTGTTAAACAGAACTTTTGTAATAATTTGACCTAAGATCATGAGTTAAGGTAAGATAAAAATGTTTACTGATTGTTGAATTGAAGTATTGATGGCTGTGTAAACTCAGAAGAATCATGGTTTGGTAGGTTTGACTCAGGAAGGGTTGTATTTGGTGTAACCTCTTATGTCTGTGTCAAATTTGTAATCTCTTATGTCTGTTGACTATTATTACTTGACAATGCAACAGAACTCATTTCAATTCTAAAGATTGTATTATAGCCAAAAATTCTGTGTCACTATTTTAGGTCCAAGTGTTGAAACATGGAGGACGTAAGATGAAATAAAAGTACGTGTTAACCAATCAAGTTGGGTCTCTTTACAAGTTTCTGGAGTTAGGTTTATTAAGGTTTTCAACAAATCAAAAACATGATTCACAAGAATATTCTACTTCCGTTGAATGGTTCCTAATTCTTTGAGTAATTGAACTATATTGATGCCTAGCAAGCTCCTTTGAAAGTGCCTGTTCCATAGTGTTATTTGGGATAAATGATATGGTTTCTCCATTCTCCTGTGATTATATGGTTGAAATTGTCACCCAAATATTTATGGTACCATTACTCACCATTTTTTTTCCGAATAGTTATGAAAGTTTTACTTCCTTATGCGACACGAGAATGGTAAAGTACACAGTAATACAGAAATTTTGATACTGGATCTTAAATATTAACGGCAATAGCGGTGTTTTCATTGTTCCAATCTGGAATAAATAATGGCTAAACGTTTAATTTCTTTTCATAAACATATCAAGTTTTTACGTGTTATCAAATTATTCAGGAATAAGATGAAACATCAATCAGAAATTATAGAAACGGCATTGTAGGTTCAAGGAATTACGTTTTATGTGATTTTTAAACAATATAATACACATTTATTTATTTATTTGGTGTAAACTTTAAATTTTATTAACTGTATTTTTTTGAAGTTTTTGATGTCATTTTAGCAGCTGATGGATGCTGAGTGAGCGGTTGGAAATCAAAGGAAGAAATACTAAGTATAGTCATTTCTATTCACAGACATGCAATGTTAGTTATTTACAGTGTGTTTAGCTAACAAAGTGAATTTTTGACTATAGAGTTTCAAAAAATCTTACAAATTCTTCTTCTTACATTATTTGACCCTAAAGTACTGAACTAAGCTATAATAGCAATGATGTTTAGTAACTATAGCAGTCCATATTGTGTGAAAGTGTGTGGCTAACAATTGCTTTTTGATTATCTGCAAAGTCATTTGGTGCGCCTTCTTATTTGAACGCACTGTGTATACAGCTACTTAGTTATTGCTATTCTCATCAAATGCAAACTTTAGCTCAAACCAAAGAACATCTATAACCTAACAGAAATCTATCTGTCGCCATGGTGCAATTGAAATCACAACTATATGTTAATATAAAGTTACTTATGTAAATTGTGTTATATTAAGGACTACCTATATGTTATACTTGAAACAATGTTGCTAAAATCACATACATAACATCTTGCACATTAATTATTATAAATAAAACTAATCTTAAATACAAATTATCAAACCCAGTCGATTCATTCTTTAGACATCAGTTTGATAATACATTGCAGATAAAAAGCGGTCAATTTTTAATTCTAACATAACAATTGACTAAAGTTCACAAAAACATTTAAAATTCAACGCGTTGCAACAAGAAGGTCAATGACATTGGTTATGATGATTTCACTCATGAGAAATGGAAAAGTCTGTCTAGATATTACTGTGTAGACTCCAATTCTCACTTTGATAGGAGTAAGGCTTCTTATTCGTCTTCTGTCGTACATTGTAACGGACGATTGCTTTCTAAGAGCTTGAAACAATAACTCCGAGTTGTCATTGAGTGCGGCGCCATTCCCACATGCACAATGTGCAAGTTCAACAGCAAAAATTATTAAAATCACCCCAAACAACGAAATGAATATTCCGCATTCAGGCCCACAGTGAAGTAAGCAGAAAAGATAAATTATAATGAATAAGCAAATATTGCTAATAATTTGAAAAGCCCAATACTTGAACTCAGAATCAAATCGAATCATAATTATTTGTATTGTTTTGCAACTCATTATTACTCCGTTGATGAAGTCTCCCGAGACCGATATACCACAAGAAACCAATCTATTTAAAAATTGATGATTAGTATACCATTAGCGTATTTGAATTTGAATTGGTTTCTCACTTTTGACCATCATGGAGGGCTTTTGATCCCAACTGAGCAAAAATTATGTAAAGGAGTATATGAGAAGAAATTACTATATCAGCAGCGGAGAAAAAAATCATAGCAATGTACACCATAAAAACTAAGCATGTGTACGATAACTGCGACATTCCCAAAACGTCCAGTATGATGTCCCGGAATAGCGAAAACAAGTGTATGCGAAGTTCAATTAGAATGACTGCACAGATAGGAAATAAGAAAACCACAGCCGGTAAAAGACCAAAAAAAGCTTCAAAGTATTTCTCACATCCATCTCTTTTCTTTGGGTCCCAATTATAGAATAAACCTTAAAATTATAAATCGATTAAGAAAAGGTGACATAATTACTAACTTCACAAATGATATTACCAAACTGCTTGATTACTTTCAACATTGATGCCAAAATTGAGTAGATCGTTGAAGCTTTCATCAAGAAAAAACATAACAAAGAACCTACAGTGCTTATCAAGCTGAGAAGGCCTGTCATAAGGATCCGATCAGGTAGCGCAGTTTCTACCAGTAGGTCAAAAATAAGAAACAATGGAAAAAACGAAAAGTGAAAAATTATCATAGCAAATATAACTCCTTGACATAGGAGCACATGGCTTCTTCCACCAACTATTATTTTAGGTATTCCATTTTTATATTCTACAAAATAAGGAGATAATAACATATAATAACCAATATTTAAAAATTTTAAATACTTGAAAGTTTGATCAGACATAAGTTCGAAACTATAATAACTATTGAAAATACAATTCAAAATTCAACTGAGTAAGCTGTTCAATTTAAACTGAATATTTTTAACATCCAGGATGTGGTATTTGGCTTAATAAATATAAAAAGTGTAGTCGGATAAATATATGCTATCACCGTGTACATACATGTCTTTCTTTAACGCCGTATTTATACTTACTTATCCGTCATGCAATGTAAAACAAACTAGTGGGTAAACCACCAAGCCTAAACTTCTGGCGAAATAACAACTAGTGTAAAATACAAAGTAGCGCAAAAATAAAAATATGTGAATAGCACAAAATGATGCCTAGATCCATTTAAATGTTTAAATCAAAGAACTTATAAAATCATGATACGCCATGCAGTGAAGTACGATTAAGTGAATGGGTTTTTATCAATATTTTGGGTATAACCTAAGCTGCTCGAGGAAATTATAGGAAAACAATAATTTTCTTTCTCGTTCTTGCATGAACTACCTAGGATGTAGATTAAACATAGCTAACTGTCCGGAGTGTAAACATTATTGAATAGCATTAAGACATACGTGGCACCTTAAGACACAAATTAAGACACAAATTAAGACATACGTGGCACCTTGCTTTCCACGAGAAATCACTTCATCCCAGTTTTTACATCCACCTATGTATACTAGTATTCGCGGTCTCAATACATTTTCAGTATAATAGATTGCAACTAAATATTAATATTTTCATTTCCGTTTGGCGCTAAATCTTGAAAAATCATTTAAGTTTCATTATCAATCTCAATAAGTACCTAGCAATTTAGAATAAGTTAACAGAAATTTTTTTCTCATTCGTTTTTTAAATGCCAGGTAAATGAAAAAAAAATATGACAAAAAAAAATTTTTTAACTTATTCTGAATCGCTAAATAGCAATTCCGCGCTTACTAATACAATACTTTAAAACAAGTGTGATTGCAATATCGCTTTTGCCAATTTTGCTAAAGCCACAGCCAATTGACGTACCAAGAGTTACAGACCCTTATGAAAAACAAATTTGTACCAAAGTGGTGTAGACGTGGTTCTTAAACACTATTAATAAATGTTAAAATTATTGGTATTAATTATAGTAGTCGGCACACTTATCAAAAACATTGAACTTACCCCAACAGGGGGTACGTTCTACTTCTGCATACCTTCTGTTGGATAGAAAGATAATGAAATTTAGATTCCTGTTAAAAGTTCTGTTGAACGTCCCACAAATAAATTAATGATAATGGAGGCATGGAAATGTAGGCAAATGCTATTTTTTAGCATTATGTGCTAGGAGCCCCGACTTTTCAACTTTCCGTTTTAGTCCCAGCAAAGCCTGTAGACAAAATATTTTCACTATATTAGTTTAAAAAATTTATTTGATAGGCATTGTTTTTTATTTGAGACCTTAGGTTGTCTGGTTTTTTCATATCAGATTCCAAAAATGATGGACTGAAACAACTTAAAAATTTATTCATTGGTATTATTAGTGTACGAACCCCTTCTACTTTGCGTGAAATATTATCAAATTTATCGAATTCATCAAAATCATTAAGCCATAGTTGCTAAGTCAGTTAGCTATAGTTATAGTATCATGTGTGTCCTCAATTTGGTTGAGTTTATGTTTTCTGCATGAGCCAACCTTGATGCCTGTCGATGATAAATAAACCTAGTACATATTTTACAATTGAAGAGATTATTTTCACCCAAATTTGTAACTTAAGTTATAGATGCATTGACGACCCCAAATACAATAACCACCCACCATTTACCTATCAACTGTGCCTCAGTGGCCTTTGTGATTATGCATAAGACTGGTTCTGCCGTTTTTACCGTTAATTAAAAAAAAAATTTACTGGATCCTGAAAAATACTATTTCAAACCAATGACTATGTGAATATGATCCATCAGTTATCACTAGTCTTTATGTGGGGTGGGAGATTCATCATTTATGGTTTTTATCATTTTTTGCCAGAGACTAGGAGTATATGCTTACTATCTCTTAGGTACATGAGCTATACTTCAACTATTCCACACATAACATACCACAGACCGTGCAAACACTTTAAGTTTTTCTGCTCCAGCATTCACTCAAAGCTTAACAACAAAGGCTTTGTCTTGTCCAAGTTTACAATACAGCACCCAGAAGCGTATTGGATATTCTAGATTTTCTCTCAAATTGACAATAGCATTAATAGTTCACATCAATGCAACTAAATTTGACGTCTTCCAACAAGTAACATATGAGCAGCATTGACATACATCCGATAGAAACATTGTTCATATTGTTTTTCTGTATCACCCTCCTCTTCATTGTGTATTCAACCAGAGGGAAAAAGTTTCTGCTCGATAAACTCAAAATACATGACGTGAATAAGGATAATGTTTTTAATTCAAATCCTAGTTCCAACAGATTCAATTAAAATTGCAAATGAGTATTTGCATATTTTTGAATATGTAATTATATTTTTGATCGCAGTGCAGCAAAGTAGTATAGGATTAAGCTAATTATATTCTGCAGATGTTATCCAGGTGATATCCGAAGATTACCCAAATGAATATTTGAATGTTACCTAAATGACCTTAGCAGGCATTAAGGGTCTTAAGGATATTAGGCACTTTGTACCAGCTTGGATATGAATATGGTTAAGAATAAGATTAACTTTATGAACACAACTCCGCCCCAATTGCATATAGAGATAAACATATGCCCTAAACAGGGCGATATGAGTTTATAAAAGACAAGTTAAACCAAGAGTTAAACCTCATGTTTTTCTGCTTCCACAGTAGTACTTCTTAAGTAACTTCAAATCTGAGCGCAAACTGATATGCATATATTTATGTTTATGTTTATGTTTAAACCAAAAACCCTTATTCATATTCTTAACCATATTCATATCCGAGCTGGTACAAAGTGCCTGTTATAAATTCAACTTTGTTTTTTTTTTGGGTATGTTTTAATAAGTTAAAACCAAACTAGGATAGGGTAAAACGTATCAAAAAGACAACGTATGGCTGTTTAGAATATTTGCTAATCGTGGTTAGAAACAGAAACATATTGAAAAATTAACATCGACATTGAATAAACTCGCGGACGGAATGTCTGTAATGAATTTTGTTGTTCATTTATTGCTTTAAATAATATGTTGGAGTTCATGACATTAACATAATTTTTCTACTAAAAACTCGATGCTACCTTAAATCTCATAGAAAATTCTACTGAAACAGCACTTTTGCTGATTATGAGGATATTAAAGTTTTTTGATTAATATTGGAATTTCATAAAAGTCGGGTTTATTGGATATAACATAAAGAACAGGTATAAAAGCTTTCCCAAGGAGTATTTTTCTCATTAATTAATTCCATTCTGATGATTCTAAAGGTAAACGTTGCACCAAAAGGGTTTCTGACTTTGTTTCACCGTAATTAAGAAACGAAAACATCTACAGTTGGGTGATAATTTAAATACGCACCCTACGATTTAAAAAAAAATGCAACTTAGAGTAAAAAATTGTAAACAATCAAAAGTGCATCATGTTAACAGACCTATTTAATCATACTATGCCAAATTTTAGATTTTTAGAATAATTAGTTTTGGAGTTAACCCGATAAATTAAAATTTTGGCGGGAGAAAGTTGGTGATAATTTATATACGCACTTTTATTTTATTATGATTTTATAGCAACTCGCTTATTTAATTGGACGGATTCGGTGTGCAAGTAAATTTTCAGTACTTAATTGAACCCCCCTTATTAAGAATTACTTCAAAAACACGATTCTTCATTGAATTTGAAAGGTTTTGGAGGACTGAAATGTCGACTTTCTCCCATTCTGCTTTCACCGCGGTTTTTAGCTCTTCTAAATTTTCAAATTGCTTCCCGTTGCTGTAAACAGCTCTGGAAAGTATTCCCCAGAGGTTCTCAATTGGATTTAGGTCCGGGGAATATGGCGGCCATTCCATTGTCGGGATATTATGATGCTGGAGCCAAGCCCGTGAAGCTTTTGACGTATGACAAGGCGCATTGTCCTGCATAAATAGACCTTGACCTTGCCCCAAATTGACAAAATGAGGTTGAAGGTTCATGTATAGATGGCCTTGGTAAGTATCTGAATTTTGGCGCGGTGTGGAGAAAGCAATGGGGGTTTTACCGTAAAAGCTAAAAGCTGCCCAAATCATTAGTGAGCCTCCTCCAGTGTGGCGCTTTGAAAAAATTTTTCTTCCTTACGCAAGTCATGCCAATAAGCAGCAAATCCATCGGGACCATCAAGATTAAATTTTTTTTCGTCACTCCATATGACATGGCGCCATTTTTCATCCCATCCAACTTTGTCTTTCGCCCAGTCGAGTTTGGTCAATTTTTGGTGTGGGTTCAATGGAGGTTTCTTCAACTTCTTAATGTATTTTATGTTTACATTAGTATTCAAAACCTTCCTAATTGTCCATCTTGAAGCTTTTAACTTCAAATTATGCTTAATTTTCGGTGTCGAAATTGAATTATTGCTGGCTTCCTTCAGAATTAGGCGCTTTTCCCTGGGAGAAAGTATTTCTTTTGGTCCTCGTTTTGATTTCTTAACATGGATTTCCTTTGTCTTGAGATAATTCCTAATGCAGCCTTCAGAACGATTAATTAGCTTCGCAATTTGTCTATTAGACAAATTGTTTTGCTTGAATCCATTGATTTGCCCTTTCTCAAACTCAGATAGACACTTTCCCTTTGGCATTTCTTATCTAAATTGGATTCAAAGTACAAAATTGTTTGGTAAAAGTTAACATTTCGCCTTACTACTACTAAATAAATAATTACCTTACTTCAAATAATGAAATAAAACCGATTCGGGCTGGTCTTCCACTATAGATTGATGCAAACTTAGATTAAAAGATTAGTGCGTATATAAATTATCACCAACTTTCTCCCGCCAAAAATTTAATTTATCGCGCTAACTCCAAAACTAATTATTCTAAAAATCTCAAATTTGGCATAGTATGATTAAATAAGTCTGTTAACATGATGAACTTTTGATTGTTTACAAATTTTTACTCTAAGTTGGATTTTTTTTAAATCGTAGGGTGCGTATTTAAATTATCACCCAACTGTAAAAACACAGAATGAAACACAGTCTTTTGAAATGTTTTAGTTCCGACAATTTCTAACTTTGTATTTGTAGCAGGAGATGATAAAAGTAGGTTACTCTAAAAATTTTTGTTTATTATTTTAGTCTAACTGATATTATATTATTTTTGTAATTTATTAAAAAGTGGACTTAAGTGAAAAGTTTACGATGTTATTGCAGTAACAGAGCAAGAAACTTCGAAGTTTGCGTCGTCTCTATCAGTCAGCCTCCGCTCAATTTAATTTTCTTGCCTTGAGATTCTGAAGAGAGAAAATATTTCTTACGTTTCTAGAAACAGACGACGCTGCATGAGTACTCTCGAGTGTTCCCTTATTGTTTCACAATTTTGTAGAGACTAAAATTCAAGTACTCCTTTGGTTGAAAAAACTTTTTTCTTTTTCAAAAATTACACTATGCAAAAAATTCACATTTATTTTAAGCTTTTCGTCCTTTTAAATGATACACAGTAAATTTGGTTAAGTATGAGCATGAAACCAAAGTGGAAAATAAATATTTCCCAAAATTTCTATGCTTAGTACATTCAAAAAATTTTCAAATACTCTATCTTTCAATACATATTTACTTAAATACACTCATTGTATATTGTGAAAGTATTTTTGTATTGTTTACAGTCATCGACAAGAAACGAGAAACAAAAAAAATTTTTTGAGTAGAAGCAATTAAGTTAAATCTTACAAAAATGATCTCATATAGTTAAAAAATTCACATGTGTACTATACCCTGTTGATTTTGAAGAGTGAAATTGAGTGCTAAAACATTATGTCGTTTGCATTTTCACTCGCCCAGTGGACTTGGACAACAACCTACTTTCTTTCACTACCATGCATGTTGGCACATTTTGGAATCATTGTCTTGGTTTTCTTACTGCCAAACTTTAACAGGTAAAGCCAAATTTTTGTTTACTCATGTAAAATAGTAACTTGCCACAGTGTAAACTGGCACCAAATAGTACAAAATACTTTGCTTCAATGTAAGAAAATAATCTAAATACCAAGGTTTCTCGACTCTAAAAAACAAACGGCTGTTGATATCAAGAGCCGTTGTTTCTGTTGTCAAGGAACCTTGCTAAATACAATGATCTGGAGTACATGTGAATTATGTAATATTTACTGTTATTAAATTAGTCTATTGAAAGAATGCTGGGAAATGAAATGCTGGAGAAATTTTTAAATGCAATCNATTTACTGTTATTAAATTAGTCTATTGAAAGAATGCTGGGAAATGAAATGCTGGAGAAATTTTTAAATGCAATCAGAAGTTAGATTGATCCATTTTCTCTTTATAGTCGTCGTATATGTCTGGCGCTGTTAGTGGATGACTGTACATAGAGGCCATAAATAATTGCCAAGTTCAAGTGGATAAAGATGGTTTTTAGCGTCTTTTCTGCTTCAAGCTTTCACTTGGTTACCGTGAAGCTCATGCTTAGAACAATAAGTTAGAATTCCATTTGCCAACATATTCTGGTTCCTCTGTATATGTGCTCCAACCGATATCCTATTGGTTAGTATCTTACAATAACATTCTACGCACGGTAGTCCACGAGGTTTGCACGATTATGTTACATCTGATTAAGATATTAATATGGTTTCTACAAAAGGCACTTCGTAGTTCTCATGGTTTCAGTGATTTCTTTTATATGTCAACATTCTACCAAGATTAAAGTGCTAATGAAGTAGTATTCTCCATGGCTCTGGCAGGCGACCTGGTTTTTGGTTCTGGCTCCCGCTCCAAGCTGGCTCCCAATTTTTTCGGAGCAAGAGCCAATCTATGGGTCTGACTCCTTCTCCCTTTGGGAGCCAAAGCCATGGCTCCCGGAACCAGCTCCCAAACTAGGAAGCCATGGCTCCTTAGCTTTCATTCATTCAGTCAGAAACTTTTTAAATTCATTCAAAAAGTTATGTGCTGAGTTGGTGGGGTAGTCAAAGTACCCGACTTTTCACCTCACAATCAATAGAATAACCCGAGCACTAGGAAAATTTTTACTAATAACTGCTCAATCTCTGGGTCTCCTTGTGCGAAGGAGTGCTTAGACTTCTTGGTCAATTTTTGATCTATTGGTATAGTAAGAGCGATTATATAAAAAAACAATCCTTATTTAAAATACCAATACCAAAATAATTTAAAATACGTTTCGACTTGTCTTCTACAATGACTGAGATTATTGAAGATTTGAAATGTAAAAATTGTTAAGTGTTTAAAGAAAGTTGAAAAAGTTGCATTCGAAAGTTCAAGAAAAATTTACTTTAGTTTATCCAATTTTAAATATACATCGGTATTTTGATAAAAATGTGGAGTTCAACCCTCATTTAACTATTCACCACGTTTACGGCTTATTACTTAAATTGGTCAATTGGTTTGTTAAGTTTGAATTTAGGTTTTCAGTTACAAGTTTAGCAAAAATTAGCGAGTTTTTCCTAGTGCTCGGGTTATTCTTTAGATTGAGCTTGGAGTAAAGTTGGGTATTTTGACTCTGACTTAATTTGTTGCTTTAGTTCTAAACTTAAGTTAGTAAGTTTTTGTCAAGTACGTTATCATTAGAAAGTTTAACAATAATACCCATATTAATCAGAGAACAAAGCGGGAACGGTAAGTTCTGAAAAGGCATAAAGATTGCTAGAGATGGCTAGATATTTTCATCTTCACTTCTCAATCCTTCAAATTTAAGTTTATTTTTTCTTATTGCTTGTAAACGACAATAAATGGAGCTTAATTTTTTAATTAAAATTGCACTGGATGTTAAATGAATCATACTCTTAGTTTTAACAACTATTATTTCATGTATAAATGTAATCGGTATTTAATAAAAGCAGTTTGAAAGCCCGAAAACAGCCATGGCTCCGGAGCCGGATCCCAAATATCAGGGAGCCAGAGCCAGTGGGTTTTGAGCTGAATCCCATTTTTTGGGAAACATGGAGATCACTATACTGAAGGTTGCAATGCAGAATTTAACCAAAAAAGCTTTCAAAATGTTTCAAATAGCACAATTTTTTAAAGTCCAAATTTCAGTACTCTGACCTGACGATCCATCAGCAACTTTATTATATGTTACTAAGACAATAAAAATGCAAATTTGCATTTTTTTTCAAATTTATTTATAAAAAATAAATTTTAAATTACAATATTTTTTGAAAAAGAAGTATGATCTTCTCAATACATTTTAGTTTTACGTCTCATGGCAATCTTGACGTCATAAAGATGAGTGATGTTTATGAAGAATATATGTAACATATGGAGTATTAGGGATTAGGTTATGGTTCATGAATTTCGGGACCATCCAGTTTTACTAGTCAACACAACTTCAGCTATCGTCGCTTGCAAGTTCAAGGATCAATGGATGAAGGCTCAACTACTAATACTGTGGGGATTTGAGCATAAGACTCCATCCCCTCTACTGTACTCATAATTGAGACAGTAGACTCCTTACCTGGCAATGAATGACCAGGAAGGAAGAAATGGCCTATGCTAATAGAAAGCACAGGTGAGTTTCGGAGTTGTATTGAGATTGAGGACAGTATTCCACAAATAGGCTCTGTAGCACAAATGGTAGTGCGTTGTGTCCGGAATATCCAAGACGTGGGATCATACCCCACCAGATACCAAATTTTTGTGGCAATCCCTTTTTTAATCTCAAAGTGGCGGGTCAGCCACGCCACAATACTTGAAACCTCAGCTATCAACGATTTATACCTTCAACTGCTAACGATTGATACCGCAAGTTTGGGCATCTCAGCCAGCAGTGAGATCCTAAAACTATAATATCTCATATAAATTCATCGGATAGGTTACTTCCAACTTTTGTTTGTAACATTAATTTATGGTCCTCCCTATCCCATCACTTAATCACTTTTTCATCTAGCCCGAAGAAATCTGAACCAACACCAATTTCGACCGTGTATAAAAGTTTAAATAAGTATTTTTTGTGTGTACAATTCGCCAAGAGGAGTTAAAAACTACTACTGAAAATTCTCTACAATATTTGACAATGTAAATTTGTATGACAGTTATGCGGATTGGCCATAGGAATGGTATTCATGAAGTGAAAGAGAATCAGTACATTATTGGTGCAATAAATAGAAATAATATTGAAACTACAACAACGTTATTATTATTAATGTTTGGATTTTGTACTTTACAAAGTTACGTTAGGTAGTTGCAAAGTACAACTTCGTTATTATTAGTAACTTTTTCCCAATTTTTCAATTGCAAGCTAAACTAAAACATTGTACGTTGCGTTAAATCCATTATGACATTGAATATTATCCAAGTCAGTGGACACAATAGTCAACGACTTCAGTCTTGCTCTACCTTTGAGGCTAGAGTCTACTCTCGAACCAAATAGCATTGAGCCCACGAAGTTCTCGCCGCGAGATTTTTTATTTTTTATTTCGAGATGTGCGCGTCTTTTCATTTGAAANATTGAATATTATCCAAGTCAGTGGACACAATAGTCAACGACTTCAGTCTTGCTCTACCTTTGAGGCTAGAGTCTATGATGCTTACTCATAGATGAAAGTTAGAGGAAAAAGTAAATGTAATCAACTTAATATGAATAATGGAATAATCAGAAAGTAAAAGGATTGTTAACGGAATGCTGCGGCTTTAGATTCAAGTTGGTTGACTTATCTTATACGTAATGAAAATTTTACTCAAGGAAAAGGAATGGTTTTGATACTAAAAGTTAAACAATCTACAGGTCCACCAGAATTAAGTACCATATGGAGAAAGTTTTTATGAAAAATGCGTCAGAAATTTAGAGTGTTGCACTGCATCAGACAGTGCTAGAAGTAAGAAAAAGTTATTGCAAGGTTAAACGGTAGTTGAATCAAAAATTCATCATTATTTCATACATATTCGAAATGATCCAATCGTATAAACTGCTAAACTTCTAATAAAATTGTTTGTCTATATTTCAACGAATAAATTGCTCAAAATGAGCTCCGTTGGTATTAGTAACATAACCCAGGCGATACTAGAATTCTCGTCGTACATTATGAAAAGTATCAACAGGGATTGCAGCAACGGATCCGATAATAGACGCTTTCATTTGTTCAATTGTCTCAGGGCGAGGATCTTGAAAAACAACGGACTTCAGGTACCCCATAACCGTCTACCGTCTGCACCTGGTTTTCTCCTTATTCCGTTGACCAAGTTAATTAATAACAAATTTCGTATCGTATTAACAATGTTAGGATTAAATATTTAACATTTTCGCTTAGTATTCAATAGGGTTGCCGCGAAGCTTTGGAAGCCCTCCCGTGGGTTCCCGCAGCCCTCCCGCGGCCTTCCCGTGAGTTTCCCCAAGCCTAAAGTAGGTTCCCGCAGCCCTCCCGCAGGTTCCTGCAGCCATCTTGTAGTTTCTCGCAGCTCTCACGTAGTTTCCCGCAGCCCTACCGTGGGTTCCCGCAGCCCTTCTGTGAATTCCCGCAGTCTTCCCATAGTTTCCCGCAGCCCTTTCGTGGGTTTCCGCAGCCCTTCCGTAGTTTCTCGCAGCCCTCCCGTGGGTTCCCGCAGCCCTCCCGTGGGTCCCCGCAGGCCTCAAGTAGGTTCCCGCAGCTCTCGCCTGGTTTTCCGCAGCCCTCCCGCAGTTTCCCGTAGCCCTCCCCTGGGTTCCCGCAGCCATCCCGTGAATTCCTGCAGCCCTCCCGTGAATTTCCGCAGCCTTCCATTAGTTTCCCGCAGCCCTCCCGTGGATTTCCGCAGCCCTCCCGTGAATTCCCGCAGCCATCCAATGGGTTCCCACAGCCCTCCCGTGGGTTCCCGCAGCCCTCCCATGGGTTCCCGCAGCCCTACCGTGGGTTCCCGCAGCTCTCCAGTTAATTCCCTCAGTCCTTCCGTGGGTTCCCGCAGCCCTCTAGTAGAATCCTGTCTCGAAGGTTACAGAACCTTGTACTTTATAAGGTACAAGATTCTGTACCCTTGGAGACAGGATTCTGTACATTTTCACCCTTGTGCTTTCGCCATATGGTACTTAATTCTGGTGGACCCTGTATTTACTATAGAGGATCTATACTATGTTGAAAAATCTATTATACTAGACCGATAGTTCATTTATTTTTATTTTGGGTTACAAAAAATACATTTATTTTGGAAAATGTCAGGCAAATTTTCTTTACTTCTTTGATTAATTTTTTTCCAGGATTTTCGCTCTCCTAGGGTGGTATTGCCAATCCAAGAGTCAAAAGTCAAAGTGACTCGAGTTCCTGTGAACTTGGTTCAATTTGATCCAAATGTCAAAAGTCACATCCATATTTTCCACTCAAAGTGAACTCGAGTTCTCGGGAACTCAAGATCACGGATCAAACTCACCAAAGATCCAAAAGTTCATACCACGTGATCCTGAACTTATATTAATATTAAAAAAAAGGCGCAAATTTCAGCTGTTTTTAAAATAACTGAAAATAAGATTTATGTAAGCTCGTACTTTCTCGTGTTAATTAACGATGGAGGTAAGTGACAAAGAAGATACTGTTGTGAGTACTTCAGTGAATTTGAGAAGGCAGCTTTGCTTGATTTAAAGAGAAGAACACAAGGCCATCGAGAATAAACAGACAGGTGTTGGTGCAAAAACCCACAAGGATAAGGCATGAGNAAGAGAAGAACACAAGGCCATCGAGAATAAACAGACAGGTGTTGGTGCAAAAACCCACAAGGATAAGGCATGAGCTCGCATCGAAGTCAAGTTCTGTGGTATACCAGGCGTGAACAAACGAAATTCTAAACAACTGAAGACTTGGTGGGCTAATCGAAAGAAGAGGGCCAAAAAAGACGTAAGAATGATGTATAAAAGTCTAGGTACCGAAAATGAGTTAGATTCGGGAATTAGGTACGCAGTGAAAATTTAATCCTACTTTTTCTTCTTACATTTTCGTCTCTGATGACCACTTCTAACACCTCCCACTCTCCATTATGCACAAAATGAGGTTGAATTACCCATTGTGGGGGCAAGGTATTTTTGCTAAGTTTTTTGAAAAAAAATTCTAACTACAAAATTAAGTAAGTAAAACAAAATGACCTCTACGAAAAATGACCTGTGATCTCATTGGGTCATGGTTTAGAAAAAATTTCTAGATAAAACCAATCCCTCATTCCATTCGCCACAGTTTCATTAGAGGTCAGTTTATACTTTATGATAGAACCTCAAAAATCGTAAAACAGTGGAAATATTTCGAGATAGTAGATTCACTGTTAAACTACTTAGAAAATTTTGCTGCTCACCTAACTCCCGAATCCAACACCGAAAATATTTGATTACTTGTTTGGTCACAATCGAAAACAATTGGGCTTAGGTAACAAGAGTGAGAAGAGTCGTGAACGGTACTGGTGGTGGTCCAAAGGTCAAGGATATAAGCATCGAGACACATCAAGTTATTTCTATCATCCCAGGTCAAATCAATCCTCTGCAAAATCCATTTGACTCTGACGGAGAAATGTTTTACGGTAAGCATTAATAAAAGTTCTATATTCAGTTCAAATCGTAATCAATCGAAATCATGTTATTTTTGTAATCATTCAGTTGAAGATCAAAGTCAAAACCAAGCTGTACTCTCCAATGCTGACGTAAATTCTACAAATAGCGACGTAGAAATAGGATCCTTGACGTTGCTTACACATGAAGGGACTGCTTCAGCTCCAATAACTTCCCCAACTGGAGTATCAGCCACCACCACTCATGAAGCTCAAAACGGTGAGTTTTAGTTAAAAAATGAATATGTATAATGTGTTGTAGTTTTAAAACTGAAAGTGAACCATTTTTGCTGTTGTTGGATCCCGCCGAAACCCACGGTCTGCGCTTGTGGATATGGAGCATGAAGAGCATCAGTTGAGAATGAAGACTCTAGCATTGGAATACGAATGTGCAGTCGTAANTGTGGATATGGAGCATGAAGAGCATCAGTTGAGAATGAAGACTCTAGCATTGGAATACGAATGTGCAGTCGTAAAAAAGGAAACTACGGTGATGCGCCGTGATTTTAAATTTGAGAAATGGAAACTGGAGCTGGAGTTTTTGAGAAAAAGGAACACGGAAGCATAGTTTTATTATTTTCGAAAATTACCTTCAATAATAGATTTTTGAAATGCCCTTCCTGTAACTGTAGANAATTTGAGAAATGGAAACTGGAGCTGGAGTTTTTGAGAAAAAGGAACACGGAAGCATAGTTTTATTATTTTCGAAAATTACCTTCAATAATAGATTTTTGAAATGCCCTTCCTGTAACTGTAGATTTTTGGTTTTGAGTATCGGAGGAACCACTACTCATTGGTTCATTGTTGTCATTTTCATAAAGATCCNTGTGGATATGGAGCATGAAGAGCATCAGTTGAGAATGAAGACTCTAGCATTGGAATACGAATGTGCAGTCGTAATAAAGGAAACTACGGTGATGCGTCGTGATTTTGAATTTGAGAAATGGAAACTGGAGCTGGAGTTTTTGAGAAAAAGGAACACGGAAGCATAGTTTTATTATTTTCGAAAATTACCTTCAATAATAGATTTTTGGAATGCCCTTCCTGTAAGTGTAGATTTTTGGTTTTGAGTATCGGAGGAACCACTACTCATTGGTTCATTGTTGTCATTTTCATAAAGATCCAACCTTTGTCTAAAATAATAAATATAGAAAACCAATTTGTAAAATGATATGTTTGACTGAATGAATTAATTACCTTGAAATATTATGCAAAACACAAGTAAGCTAGGACTAAACTCAAACAAGTTTTTAGTTTAACTCGTACGAGCATGTGACTCCAACGGGTTCTCTCTGTCCCTCAATCTGGAAATTGGAATTAACCTAACTCTGTTCTTTCTTCTAATTTTCTTTTCATGCCTTAAAAATCTTTATATTCTCCCTAAATTAACCATTCTTTATTAATTTACAATAAATAAACAAGAAAAGATCAGCTGGATCACAATGTGAACCTTCTCTCAAACAGGGTCAGAAAAGTTAATGACCTCGAAACTCGTCGTAAAGTTCAGTTTGTGAATATGAAAATGGTGACTTTAATTCTAGAATCAGGTTCAAAAGTCAAAATTCAATTATTGGCGATATGAACCCTAGAATCTAAAAAGTGGCTTCTACAAAAGTTGCACTAATTGTCAATGCGAGTAAATTTTCATTGTGAAGTTTTTCTCTGTTATGATCCGTGTAGATCTTAAGCGAAGGCACATTTAGGAGAAACTGAGGTGCTTACTTTGACCTGTGACTTCAAACAAGTAGTAAGTATGTGAGCTTATAAGAAGCGTATCTACAGAATTTATTAANAGGTCAACACAAAATAAATATCAATGAAAAGTTATTCGCCTTAAAAATTGGAGCAAGTTTTGTGGAGCTCATTTTTTTAGTTCTTGGAAAATAACTTGGAACAACTCATATGGACAATATAATGTTACAAGCTTGGAAAATATTTCCACGAACAAAATGGTTGAATCAAACTAAAAGCGTTACCAACCACTCGTGCAAACGATACGCCAGTCTTTGTAACTTGTTTTATAAAAAGTAGTAAGTATGTGAGCTTATAAGAAGCGTATCTACAGAATTTATTAAATTTCCAAATTTATCCAATTTCAAAATGTATGGGAGCAACAAGAAATTAAATAATATAATTTATTAACTTGATAGCAATAATCATTGTATACATTATTTGTGCCAAAACAGCTCACTTGAAATTAAATTTGTGACATTAGTACTATTAAACTGACAATACAGCGGCTTCATTTGGCTGACGATTAGCAACGAAACTCCGAGTGTCTCTTATTTGAATTTATCAGTTCTAAATGTCCATCGGACTTACAAACTATTTTATGTGTCACAAGATTTAAAACCCAAGTTTAGGCTTATGGTTACTACAATGAAAACAATGATATTATTTCAATGTTAAATGTTTTAACTGTTTATTTTGTAACTATGTTTGAACGTGACTATTTTGTTGTTCATTTCGTCATAGATGGTTCGGTGAAAATTTTGTTGGTCATTTGATTCAATTTTGTCTTGTTTTTTTTTATGATGTGTGCCAAAATTTGTATCTAAATTGCCGGTAAACAATACAAGATATTTATCCGTACCATTGGCATAGTGGAACGATGCACCGCGATTAAAAGGTATAGATAATTTAGCCTACTCCTTCATTTATAATCTTCCATCTTGCAACTACCTATTTTAATTTTGATAATTTCTTCCATTTTTGGAAGTAACTATTTTGTGAGGTAAACTTGAATATTTATGCATGTGGAAATACTCGGGGTCAATGGATAAGGTTTTCGAATGTTCCTGCCGTCGATTTTGTATCTCCTAGAACAAAAAATCTCTTGAGGTCATAGCTTACTAAGATTGCACTAAAATTTTAATTTCCATTTTCTATACAAAAGGGAAGAGAAAAGAAAGTCTTCTTCTTGTTCAGTAATTACTCATTTAGGTGATATTTATGCAGAGACATTCAAAGATATTGGCAAAAAGAGGGAACGCCTTCTCTTCGTTTAGCATTGTAGCTTGTATGTATGTTTTTTATGGACGGGTTCTTATCCCTGACGATGGGGCCTATAAGGCTTAATTCTCACTTCGTTTGTTGATTTCGAACCCATTCCAAGTCAGAACGACATGATTTAATTATTTATTTTTAAATTTAATTAAGCACATAATATTATACAATGAAGTTTCACGTTGACAACATTGAAAATCTTGTACATGTAGTGGATATCAGAGGAAAGACTTAACCTATAGAAGTGTACTAAAACTAAGAATACAAAAAAAAGAAGAAGCCTACGCGTCCAGCAAAGGCGCAGTAGAGACAGGTTAAAGAAAAAGATAGAAAAAATAAATAAANGCATTGTAGCTTGTATGTATGTTTTTTATGGACGGGTTCTTATCCCTGACGATGGGGCCTATAAGGCTTAATTCGCACTTCGTTTGTTGATTTCGAACCCATTCCAAGTCAGAACGACATGATTTAATTATTTATTTTTAAATTTAATTAAGCACGTAATATTATACAATGAAGTTTCACGTTGACAACATTGAAAATCTTGTACAACATCACCTATAGTCTCCTTTCTCTTAACCTATAGAAGTGTACTAAAACTAAGAATACAAAAAAAAGAAGAAGAAGCCTACGCGTCCAGCAAAGGCGCAGTAGAGACAGGTTAAAGAAAAAGATAGAAAAAATAAATAAANGAAGAAGAAGCCTACGCGTCCAGCAAAGGCGCAGTAGAGACAGGTTAAAGAAAAAGATAGAAAAAATAAATAAAACACAATGGTTATTTGTTGTATAATATGCTAACAAGTGAAGGTATTGTATTGTGCAGAGTGGCAACCCATCGTTTCCCTCACCCATAACTGCACCTGCCTATGACTGGATGGGAAAGAAACTGGGAAAGGAAATACTTTGGAGCTTACGGAAATCATATGTCATAATTATCTTAGAAATAAGTGTGACTTTGCAGCTTTCTACTTATTTTTATCGGCAATTGATAGGACTCCTTTTCATTCATCATTTTTAATCTTGGGGAGATTGTGAGGATCTGTCTCATCCACATTCAATGACAAGTGGCTTACTGAGCCAACGGTCTGACAAGATCCTGGGCGCTTGTCCGTGGCTGGGCATCCTCTTTTTGTGCAATTTGACGTCAATATTCTAAGATCTCAGGGAGGCCAATGGAGAGAAATATATTCAAACCACCAGTCCAACTAACCTCCCGTTGCATTGTAACTTAGGAGAAGGCTACTTAAATCTTTGTTTCTTTCATTCAATGTTATCTGCATGTTACTATAGGTATCAATATACAGTGTGTATTAGCAACGAATGNCTTACTGAGCCAACGGTCTGACAAGATCCTGGGCGCTTGTCCGTGGCTGGGCATCCTCTTTTTGTGCAATTTGAAGTCAATATTCTAAGATCTCAGGCAGGCCAATGGAGAGAAATATATTCAAACCACCAGTCCAACTAACCTCCCGTTGCATTGTAACTTAGGAGAAGGCTACTTTAATATTTGTTTCTTTCATTCAATGTTATCTGCATGTTACTATAGGTATCAATATACAGTGTGTATTAGCAACGAATGAACGGGGATACCCACTCTAACCAACCCTCACCCAATCACACCATCAGTTATGGGCAACAAATCTGGGTACTGAAGTCACTTAANTTTGTTTCTTTCATTCAATGTTATCTGCATGTTACTATAGGTATCAATATACAGTGTGTATTAGCAACGAATGAACGGGGATACCCACTCTAACCAACCCTCACCCAATCACACCATCAGTTATGGGCAACAAATCTGGGTACTGAAGTCACTTAACAGGAAGGGATGATACACTGAACGATTATATCCGAATTCCCGTTTATTCGTTACTAATACACACTATACAATAGGAAGACAAATTTCGAAACGGAAACACCCGAGTAAATAAAATTTCCTAATTGGTGTTACAAAACAAGTCTTAAGAATTTCATGACATTTTTTTTAATTTTAAAGACCGACGTATGTAAAATGTTAGAAAGCAGATGTTATGTCTTCCCAAATAAAAACCTCAATGACGCATTGAATATTATACTTAGAAAATTTCAATTTTAAATTCTGAAGAAACTTTTTCTATGTACAGGATGCCAGAAAAAATTGACAACTTGAAATTTTTTTCTGCATATGGAAAGAAAACCGAATAAACTTTTTCTAAATATTGACATTGACAAGCAGGGTAGCNGAAATTTTTTTCTGCATATGGAAAGAAAACCGAATAAACTTTTTCTAAATATTGACATTGACAAGCAGGGTAGCCAGAATAACATGCATATTAATCACGTGGTTCACATTTGATGATCANAAGCAGGGTAGCCAGAATAACATGCATATTAATCACGTGGTTCACATTTGATGATCAAAAGAAGTTTTCAACTTGTTCAACTTTCTTGCACATCTTGTAGTTTTGGAATATCTAAACGAAAAGTTTTAGAGTGTTAAATGAATAATAGAATCAGTCAGTAAGCAAGATTTTGGGGGAAAAAAAAATTCTATTTTCAATTTTGAAATTAATCTTCTTCTTGACAACTTCTAGATCCTCAGTAAATCTCTTCTCAAAGGAGGTGGTGGTGAGGNTTTTGAAATTAATCTTCTTCTTGACAACTTCTAGATCCTCAGTAAATCTCTTCTCAAAGGAGGTGGTGGTGAGGTCTATTTCAAAGTTTGGAAACGTATTTCTTCTATCACAAAATTTCTTGTAAGTGGATAGGTTTACACATTTTACGTTTGAAGGCTCAATAATTTTTTGAAGAAAATGTTTCTTACAATACTTTGCCAAACTGTTTCTGAATAGGCTTCGGATTTCTGTGTTCATGCTCCACGGATTCCAATTCGTTTAACCGCGGGCAGAAATCTTTCTTAAATATTGTAAACGACGCTTCAGTTTGATACCTATCGACGTCTGGATATACCCAATTCAGGCAAAATGAGTTAACTAAGAAAATGAGTTCCTTTTATCTTGAAAAGTACTTTTGAATTTTAGAAACATTTCCTAATATTTGGAAAGATTTTTGACTATTACAAAAAATTATTTCTTGGTTTTTGATGAAATATCTTTTAAAATCATCGCTGATGATTAATGGAGTGTTTCCTAAGGATATCTTAGACGATTACACTCTAGACCAAAAATTTTTTTTTGATATTCTAGGGCGGTATTCTTAATCAAATCCATGACAATGAACCANTTACACTCTAGACCAAAAATTTTTTTTTGATATTCTAGGGCGGTATTCTTAATCAAATCCATGACAATGAACCATAGGCCAACCATCACTTGCGAGTAAGAGTAGCTTTGACATTCTCAACGAAAAGTTAACTGTGGTTTGGCGGATCCAATCAGAAGTAAAAGTTGAACCACAATCAATAGTAACATGCGCGCGAAATAAAAAAAAATTTAATAATAGAAAGAAAAACTAACATTGAGTATTAAAACAATAGAAAAAAAAAGTAAAAATTCAATAATAGAAACAAAAAACTAAACGATAATTAAAACAATAGTTAAGAAAAAAGTACTTAATTTTGAAGTAATTTTCTTTGCTTTGTCAGCATGTTGGTTGTTAGATTGAGAATCATGACATTTGATGACTTTTGTGACAATTTTTCAAAAAAAAATAATTTTTTTCCAAAATTTTTTTTTGTAAAATTTCAGTTAAAAAAATTTTTTTTTTCGGATGTTTGGATTGCAACACGAATTGTAACATTTGAGGATGCTCGTTAGGTTGTTAGATTATGTTCAAACTAACAATATCCATAATAAAATTATATAATGTATGTAAAGTTTTGTGTTGAATACTAATTTTTGGTTGTAAACTTACAGCTGAACCACCTCAGTGACCATAGTTAGGGTTTTGTTACTTGTGACTGTTGGTCCAAAGTTAAGTTTTGACTGGGAATATAAAAATGACTTGTACTTGCAAGTCACAGTAACGAGTTTTTGTGACTTTGGACTGTCAGTCACATTTCACTATTACCGCTCGGTCACAGTAACCATTACTGTGGTTCACACTTTATGATTGGAAATCTCAAAAGATAAAACTTTGACCGCTTGGTCACAGTTTGGTGATTTAAGAATACCGCCCCATACACTTTTTTATTGTAATAAATTTCACCTTCTTTGGATTGNTTTCACTATTACCGCTCGGTCACAGTAACCATTACTGTGGTTCACACTTTATGATTGGAAATCTCAAAAGATAAAACTTTGACCGCTTGGNGGAAATCTCAAAAGATAAGACGACCGCTTGATCACAGTTTGGTGATTTAAGAATACCGCCCCATACACTTTTTTATTGTAATAAATTTCACCTTCTTTGGATTGTGAATTTGCACTCGGTTGTTCTAGAAACCCTCCAATCCACAAACATGCCGCCATGGACAAATCTAAACCGGGTTGGTTTAAAAATTGAAAACTATATTGACTCAGATGCTTTCACATTCCGTCAATGAGTACCGACTCTCACTTTGCTCATGACGGTGAGTTAGATTCAAGTGACTCAGAGTCATGACTCATTGACTCCCAGTTTTGAATCGTCAGCTATAAGTATTAAATTGACTCAGTGATTCTTCTAAGATCAATTTTGAAGATTGAGTCAGGGTCAGATGACTCAGAGTCATGATTCAGTGACTCAGATTCANTTTCACTATTACCGCTCGGTCACAGTAACCATTACTGTGGTTCACACTTTATGATTGGAAATCTCAAAAGATAAAACTTTGACCGCTTGGTCACAGTTTGGTGATTTAAGAATACCGCCCCATACACTTTTTTATTGTAATAAATTTCACCTTCTTTGGATTGTGAATTTGCACTCGGTTGTTCTAGAAACCCTCCAATCCACACACATGCCGCCATGGACAAATCTAAACCCGGTTGGTTTAAAAATTGAAAACTTATAACTGAGTCTACGAAAGTGTAAGGCAGTTACTCATGGCTGAGTCACTTTGCTCATGACGGTGAGTCAGATTCAAGTGACTCAGAGTCATGACTCATTGACTCCCAGTTTTGAATCGTCAGCTATAAGTATTAAATTGACTCAGTGACTCTTCTAAGATCAATTTTGAAGATTGAGTCAGGGTCAGATGACTCAGAGTCATGATTCAGTGACTCAGATTCANCTCTTCTAAGATCAATTTTGAAGATTGAGTCAGGGTCAGATGACTCAGAGTCATGATTCAGTGACTCAGATTCAAAGGATTTTTGAAAATATGCCGTTTACTTTATGCACTAAATTTTTATCAAGTCATCTCATTCATTGTTAATTTGAGAAGTCACTTGAGTGATGCCGATCAATTTAAAACACGATTGACTCTACGAAACTGGGAGCCATTGATTCATGATCCGTGACTCTGAGTCACCATGAGTCATGGCTCCTATCAATAAAAAATGGGAGTCATTCGCAGCTCCAGTTGCAATCAAATCTTGCTGCCTATATTTAACTGATGGAAAAATAAATTCTGAAAAAGTATCATGTCGTATTTCTCCAATGGATATGCCTAACTATGCACACCCACCCAAGGTCGTGTGCCAAGAAATCTAAATACGTCTTTCCAATTTCAAATCTGGAGGTCAAAACCAGAGGAAGTTGAGATAAATTAAAAAAATAGTGTATGACTTATTCTGGGCCAGAGGATATATGACAACTTTATTAAACACCTAGCTGTAGCAGGTACTTAACATCGCCCTGCAATTTGAGGGTCGAAAAATATATAAAACCAAAAAAAAAAATTTTAATGTGGTGTAACCCGAAAACTAGTTTTTCTTCATTAAAAAAAAGCAAAAAACAAACATTTATCCTAATTTAAAATTGATCAGCACAATTTATATAGACGTTACATGCCATGAATTATGATAAATTTATCATGAATTTATATCTTGTTTATAAATATTTAGAAAGACTTTCACAAGAACACTGTTGAAATCGATGCATGCATGAAATGGGACGACAAGTATATGTAGATTGTTCCAAGTAACTGGCCAATTGAAAGAAGGTTAAGCTTGAAACAATGATGAGATCTACACGTCATTAAAAAGAAACAATAAATTGGTACAAACGGATGAAAGAAACGGATGAAACGTGTTGCAATGTTACACGCGTTGACGCAACAACACGCTTAAATATTTTGTACTTTAGAACCGTGCGTTTCAAGCTGCAAAAGTATTCAATGTACCGTCTTAGGGGTAAACTCAAATAATTTACAGTAAGCTTTGATCCGGCAAGAAGCAACGGCGACAAATTCGTTTGAACTCATGATTCCAAGACAGAAAAATTAATTGAGCTAATGGTAAATTTAAACGAGATATGATTTCTCAAATATTCTGCATTGTAAATTACAATGACAGGACACTGATATATTCCAGCTTCGAATTTCTCATTTTCCATAATTGATATAGTGAAANATATTCTGCATTGTAAATTACAATGACAGGACACTGATATATTCCAGCTTCGAATTTCTCATTTTCCATAATTGATATAGTGAAATCTCATGTGATTCCATTCAACCGTTATCGAGAAAATCATGTGACGAACATACGGCTGGACAAGGAAACAGATCGATAATGTATTTGTTACATGCAATATACATTATTTTAGATGAGGTAAGGTTCCAATCATATCCTGATACCGTTTTCGCATGGTTAGTTCGTGAATTCTCGTTAGGCGAATGAAGTGAAAGGATTTTGTTATTGATGACTGCATTTAATTGTCAAGTATAATTATCATTGAGTTCATGAACTGGAAACATTATTTGTAAATGTGGTGGTAAGACGTATGACTTTTATTACCGTTATTATTTATTTCTAAGAGGTGCAAATGTATATCTGTTTCTTTATGGAAACCTCTAGCGTGCTTTCTCGGTGCTGCGGTTAGAGAACTAATGTACTAGTGTTTAACGGTGGCAAGTATCATTACATATTTTTGTACAAATTGCTTTAAAATACTTGTTAAGTTAAATGTTATCGAAGATAATCATAGTCTCAAAATTTGGAATTTAATTGGAACTATATGAAGGTACAGCTATGAACCAATTCCATATAAAAGCTGGTTGTTGTAAATTTTACAATAGGTAAAAGCAATTATAAAACTAAACGTCAGTAGTGATTTTACTAAACCTATTTGCAGCTCTATAAAAATAGAACATAAAGAAGATTTCCCTTTGACGTTTGAAATGAATAGTTTTCAAATCCTTCTGTCTCCCACAACTTCACATCACAATGAGTTTCTACTACCTACCTTTCTATAACACTTATATTGTGTGTCCATCTGCTTACTTCTATAATAGCTTTTCGTAGNTTTTCAAATCCTTCTGTCTCCCACAACTTCACATCACAATGAGTTTCTACTACCTACCTTTCTATAACACTTATATTGTGTGTCCATCTGCTTACTTCTATAATAGCTTTTCGTACCTGGATGTATCTTTTTACAAATTTTCAATTCCATCTACCGTATTTCTGCGACCATATGGCGGGAGTTATAGTAGAATCCTTCGACTAAAAATGTCCTTGGACCTCGTCAATGAATTGCATCTTGTAGGTCCAACGCAATTAACATTAATTTAAGAAAAATAAACGTAAATTTGTATGCTTATTTTGGAATTGTAGTATTGTATCTACTGTTTCCCCTAATACAAATAATGTATCTTACCTTTGCCACTCTTGCGTGTTATAGGACTATAGTATATTTTCGATAGTGGACCTAGTGAGACGCATCACTGTACATTTGGTGACATTTTGTAGTTCTTTGGTGTGAAGCCTTCCTAGCTTTTTTGTAATTTTGGAAAACAAAAACAGTTTCTTTACTTCGACGGCAGCTGACGTTTCCATTATATGTAGGTGAGGCATCAATCGCAACAAATCAATTTGATAATAATTAACTGTTGCATTTCCTTTATTTGGAGGTAAAATAATTACAACCATAGAAACCAATTTGTATAAACCATTCTATAAACCGAACAAAAGCAGGTGAATCCTTAATCAGTGAAACATTCGGCAGAGTAGTTTTGCGAAACAATTGTATAAACCAGATCGTATAAAGTGAATGTTTAATCAGCAAAGCAGCCTCATGTACGATTTGTTATAAACCGTACGAACGAAGTTCGGCATTTATACATATACACATGTATAAATATAATTTTTGACATTAGAGACATGAACAGATAGACAGAAAAACATGACGGTTGCAATTAGATTTCTTCTAGTTAAGTAGTCTATTTGAAATAACACTGCAAAGTTACACAAAGACAATTTTGGTATAATCATTGTTTTGTTGGTGGTTTTATTTGCCGACTCCAGGTCCCATTTTAACTTAATGTTACTTTTATCATGTTATTTACACAAAAAATCATTGTTCAAAACAGGAATGTCGAAGATTTATTAATTTAAAGCACATTCGGAAAATTGCTCCTTATATGTAAAATGCACCATAAAATCGCATTAACAGTTCATTGAAAAATGTGCGATTTAATGCAGTAAGCGTATCATAAGTGAAGAAATACGGTAGTAAATACTAAGGTGAAAGTTTAAAATATTCAGGAGTTTAATATTCATGCAAATGTTAAACAAATATTTCAATCGTATTAGTTGAAATCTATCAATCAATCATGGGTTTATTCGGACTTATAAGCCATGGCCAAATCCACCCCTTATATAATAGTTTAACAAGTTACATTCTGAATCGAACCATATTGTGTTTTTTGTAGATTTATGGCGTGGTACAAATATGGTCTTTAATTGGTTACAGGTTAATGTTATGTTAGGTCATTGGCAGCCTCTTCTACATTCTCAGGGTCGAATTAGATTTGTTTAAGATTGCATTCCAATGTTCTTTTAAATTGTCCTCTTTTCAAAGTATCTTTTGGGGTCTTGATCTTCCTAATAGGAGATGATTCTCTAACTTTAACTAAGGGATGGTTTAGCGTTGTGATGATTGAAAAATGGCAAGAGTGAAGTAAGTCAAGAATTTTAAAAGCTTTTATCTCAGTGTATGTGTTATTTGAGTAAAGTAAATAATCGATTGTACTTGTCCCTTTGTGATTACAGGAAGAGAATTTCCCTGTTTTGTCCCCCTCAGAGGTCACATATTAGTTGAAATTAAGTATTGTTTATTGACAATTGTCAATTGAAAATAATTGTTGAACTCGAATGAATGAATCGAAAAATCAAATAGTAGAGCTTTGTCAACAACGCAAAGAACCATCTAGAAGCGTAACTTATGCGTATGTCTTTTGAGAATTATCAAATTCATAAGTTATACGTTAAGCGTACAGTTAATATATATGAATTAAAATCTTTGAATGGAAAGCTGTAATAATTAGTATTGTTCAATTTATATTATTTTGTGTTTACTTTGCTACAACCTCTTTGTCAATTCAGAAACTTTTAACAATCTGAAAGTTTGCATGAATTTCTCAGTGTCTTTTTGTCCGTTGGTTTCAATTAGGGATAAAGTTTTGCTCTATTTGAATAAAGTATTTCTGCTGCCATATTAGTACGAAACTGTTTATCTTGAATCTGCTCTCCATGTTTATGGGTTCCATCGTTCAGCGTCATAAAAAAATAAACCATAGCCACGGTAGTACCAACCGTAGATTTAACAGCATCTTCAAACCATTTGTGGTTGGAATATGTATATTAACATCTGTATTATCTACAATTGTTACCTGATGTATCAACCGCTTATACCCAAGACATGATCCGTTGTTGATAGCCATTATATCAACCGCTTAAAGATAAAGTATAATTGTATGAAGCAGCAGTACCAATTGCAACAAAACTATTATATTAGCAAAGGCTGGTCGTCGGCAGTTAGACTGTTGTTACTTGAAGTGCATTCATTGGAAGCCTACTAAACTCCATTTGTAGAAACCTTTATATAAACCTATCCAATGAAGGTACACCCATAATGAAACATTGTAACCGCAATTTCTTTTGTAAATACCTTAGTATAAACCTGCCTTCAGATAAGTCAATCTGCAATCTTAGAATCCGTCAAAGATGCTGCGTTTGTGGAATCAGTTTAAGAAACGGACGCGAAAATCACATCCTCAATCATATGTAGAGTATGAAGGGCCGCTTATATAAACCTAATCAAGTTATTTGTATCTGTAATCATAAAACTGCCGGAAGTGTCGCTTTTAGGAACTATTATAAAGTTCAAAGTCAAAGCTTGTACATCAGCAAGAGTAGAAACCATTTGTATTGCTATTGTTAGAGTACCTAACTAAAAACATCCTATAAACCGAATAGTAGCTGTTGTGTTCGTACTAATAAATGCCGTCCGGAGTACTGAAGAAAGGTTCGACATTTATTGATGCACATATATCTACAAATAAAACCGCACCATGAATATTTGGAAGATAGACAGATGGACAGACATACACCACGATAATAATACCTTATTGTGTTAGTCTATGGATAACAAAGAATGCATATTAGTAGACAAAGGGATTCTATTACTTGACTTGTTATCGTGTAATACTGAAATATCTGACATAAAGGTATCAACAACATTTGTTATTTTCTTGGTGTACAATGTGTCAGTTGGACGTTTTATAACGTTTATACCTAATTTATCTGTGGAAAATATTCAGCAAAAGTGATATTAAAAATATTGATTTTCCACTCTATTTGAGGGTAAAAAATTCAGCAAAATGTTTTAGCTGAACCATAAAATTTTAACAAATTTGTAATTTACCATCAATGAGATGGTCAATGGCATGAGCCATGGCTTATGCCTCAAGTTACCAGTAGGTGAGTTCATGAGCCATGACACTGACTTCCGACCGTTGTTGATCTAGCTCATGAGTAGTGATTGCAAATCCCGAAAAGGAAAACGGGAAATTTCGGGAATTTCGGGAAATAGTTTCCCGAGGTAACCACAAGAATTCCCGTTCGGGATATCAATAAATAAATTTAAAATTAAAGTTAGACTGAACAAGGTATACAAATAATTGTTTTTAAAATAACTATTTTGAAATAAAGATAGATAGATGTGATAATTGTGAAAAGGTTAAAAAAAATAACTAGAAGTAGTAAAAAGTAATAACTGATTTACCAATAAGAAATTATTAATTTCTCAAGTTTTTAATTAATTAATCGTATTTTACAACTACCACACAAAACCATCAAATGTGTGGCAATTGTGAAATTTTAAATCCCAATGCTTTGGGCATGAGCTCAACCACTTGGATTTTATACTCAAAAGTTTCAAGAATGCAAAGGACGAAACAGATGGGAAGAGGTGTGGCTCGAAAATAATTCAACTATTAACATCTGGAGCCTCCCATACATAGCCAGAAAAGTGAATCTTGTTCTAATTTTTACTATCAACGTCAGTCTGATGTTCTCTATCATCTTATGAATAGTGTAAGTTGGAATGACCGTAAATTAATTTTATCTAAGTTTTCACAATTACCACACTTTTGCTTTTAATTGTGAAAAGTAGTTTATCGAATGCAAATAAATCCCTCCAGGCGTTCGAACAGAAACATTAACTGAATAAAAACAATACAACGCTAGAAATTCCTATTTTGAAATAGTATTATTGAAAAAATTTTTTAGGAAAACCGTTTAATCCCTTGTATAATTTGAGTTAAACTCGGAAAAATTAACAAAAAATTTACAATTAGCTAAGATTTCCTTACTTACTTTTGACAAGCGCAAACCGATGCGAAATAACATGCACAAATCATCGAAAATGACACGCGCAACCTTATTTAGTTTTACTTTTACAGTGAAAGTAAGAGAAAATTCAAAAATTCATAATTAAAGAATATGAATAATTATTAATTTCTGCATGGTTACCTTTGTTTTTTTCTTGTTTCGGGAAACCCGGGAATTTCCCGAAATTCGGGAATTTCACGTTTCCCGTTACTAGGTTAATTTTCCCGGAAGTTGCAATCACTACTCATGAGACACAGGCAACTCATGTGTTCAACCCAAAAACGGTTTGCTTGTACCAATTACAATACAAACAATGACAAGAAGTTCTACATAAAATTTTGGTTAAAATTAAAATACGGAGAGTACGTGGAAGCCATTGCAGAAGTCGTATTTCCATTGATTCTAAGGGTTAAACGAACTGAACTGAATTCTATAGAAGGTGAGTTATATTTATATCACTTTTCCTAGCACAAGCATGAAGCACGAACATCATGGATTGGCGGGTAGATAATTATTGTTTCCTAGATGCTCGAGTTATATTTATCATCAAGTTTTGCATTAATCTGTTGAGAATTGCTTAAGTTTTTCGCAACCGTAATGGAAAGGTTGGTGGAATATTTTCCAAACTAGGACTAGTGAAGGGTGATTCAACAAGAGTTGAGACATCTTTGCTGAATGACAGTAAATTGAAATATTCTATAATTAAGCGATTGGGCATTCAGACTTGCAATTCATATAATGTAGGTGTGTCAAATAGTTGATTTGATCAGCGGAATCAAGGAAAAACATCACGCGTTTGATCTTTGTGTGATATTTCTGTGTCTCTTTATTAATTTTTTTCTGCATGCACGTAAGGAAATATTCCGTACTATTTTGGCAATCTGTAATTCATGTATACATTTTGAACCAGTCTATTAATAAATACGTATTACTAAACGTAAGAAAGGTATGATAGATAAACGAAAGATATCCAAGGGTTATCCCTTTGAATAACCCTTAGTAGATTATAATTTTGAGTTAACTAAAGACAAATGAATTTGCAATTGCAAAATTAGGGAGTATGTGACAAATTGGAAAAGTGAGGAGAAATTATGAAAAAAGTTGGGAAAAATTACTACATGACCCTTAGCCATTTGCAGTCTATGGTTCAAACAATTGTTTGAACCGGTTCTACCGAGTGCTATATACCATTGAGTCAGTGCGTGAGCCAGAGTCATGCGCAACACTAATTTTACACGTGTAACTTAAAAAAGTATTCCATCTAAATTGAAATATGCGTTGATGTTGGATGGCTAGTAACTAATTGATGATGGTTTAGTTTTGAATTGAATGATTAATCTTTATGTTCCTACTAGCTTTGTAGACGAGGTAAAATAAATTTTAAACTTAGAGTCTACTAGAAAAGTTGATTGCTAGCCCTTAAAAATTTTCAACCTATGTATAGGTTTTCCGCTCCCTGTAAGATTTGGAATAATTTGCAATGAAATTTCTACAATTTGGCTTTTGATCCACTTAGGAAGATTGAAGTTTTGGCGTGAAATGATTTGGAGAAAGTTAAATCGGTTTTTCTGATTTTAGATTTATAGGCCTTTCAAAGCCGAGTATCATGGATAAAGATTATTTCTCAAAAAAGACTTTGGGGAAGCAAGTGCATTCTGAAAATATATAGGACAAAAGGAATGGATTTTGTATACTATCTTTGACTGGAGAAAATGTTGACCATTAGTTTTGGTCATCTATCTCAGAAACTAATTTTTTGGAAGAAGTATACAATTTCGGAAAAACCGCACGTAGGGATTGGAATTTGGAAATCCAATTCCAAAATCCAATTCTAATTCGGAAGTATGGTAGCAAAAAACACGACCAATTCCGAAAATTTTCGGAATTGGACTCTCCAATTTCGAAGTTTGGTATAAGCAATAGGGATTTTCTATCTCACAGATCTACTCTATTTGCTCATTCTTTTCATCAAGTCTCATGACATTTTGTCTTTACTTTATCAAAAGAGAAAAAAATTTTGTCAATTTAACTAAAGTGAAACTAATAGTTCGTCTAGCAGAAATTCTGGCGTTTTATCTTACCAAAATGTCGACAGTTTACCTCGTTTCCTAATTTGCATCCGCTTCGCCTAATGTTGTTTGAAACTTTTGGCTAACCTTTTATCCTCCGACTTTGCCTTGCATTCAATACTTTTTCATCGGATTTCATTGAAACCCTTACGTAGTTTTAATTATTTTTCAGATCTTTCTGTTTTATCGAATCGAACCGTTATCAGTTAGCGGTTACTAAGGGTTATTAATCATTTCTACCGATTATCTTAGTTTCATTTCAGTAACAATTTTCAACGACTTTTCAATATTTTCTTTATTTATCATCTTATTACTCTGCACACTACCGCCCAATACGTGTGCTACTCATTGCCTTCCCAAACATTAGTTCTTTTCTTGGTTTCGTTGCCTGCATCCAAAACAAACCTGTATCTCAGCGTCAGTTTATAGCAGTCCCATGTTTTCTTTACAAAGTCCAAATTTTTTTATTTGATGCTACTTATCTTATCTCGCCTCGCTCTTTCAAGCAAGTAGATTCGGATAACTGAGCCCACAATTTGCCAATCCCTGAATTTTATATTTATTCTACAATTACAAATGTGTAAAGCAGAGTGTTAGAATTGTATAAAGTCTTTCTAGTCAAAATTCTTTCAACTTCACCATGTAAATTAAACTTGGATTGAATGCAATTGATTTGATTAAATTTATTTATTTACAATCGATTAGAAAGCGATAAAGTTCCCAGAAAAAATTCTCTCAACTCCAGCAGAAATTCTTTACAAAACTTTATACTTAATCCTCCATTTACAAATAGTTTTGTGGGATTTCATAAACAATCGATTGTTTATAGATATTGATATGACCAAAATGGCAAAACGCTTTCCCAAAATTCAAATTTTAGAGTTCACGCACATTCTTTGTTTTTGTCCGATTGCTTTTAATTGATATAACATAAGTCTTGATTTAAAGACAAAAGTTATTTTATACAGTTTTTTCAATTTGTTGTGAATACTGAATATATAGCAGTTTTTGAAAATGGAGAACAACACTTTCTATTGTTGAACTGGTCAATATGAATTAGTGTGCAGCTCAGATATGATGAGCCGAGCCGCGCTCTTTTGGGCTCAGACTCTTCGATTTGCATAGAGCTCTTCGATTCGAAGGCTCCGACCCAGCTGTTCAAAAATCTGAGAATCGTTGAGCCGCCGCACTCATTTTGCGTCTTTGGTAATACAGCGTATTTTGAAACTTTTGATACTTTTAGTGAACTTTGGAAGCTAAATATGTGAGCAATTTGGTTGACAAACAGTAGACATTAATTTTGTTTGAAATCAACTCACAATTTCCAAAACCTCTAGAAACAAGAGTTTAGAAATAAACCTCTGTTTCTAATACATTGGGAAGGTGCAATCGCTATTGTCCCTAAAAATTTTCGCATCTATAATCGGTTATACACAAAATCCAGACATAATTAGAAACAGCAGATTGTATTATAGAACCAACCAAATTTTACGTTGCGTGTGAGTAAATTTTGACGGACCAAATAAAAAACTTACCGGTAAGACGGACCGAACTCCTTACCACAACTAAAACATGAAACTTCTTCAGATGTGGAATTGTCTGTTTCTAATACACCTTCACTGCCGAGGCTGATAACTAGCATACACAGCATAGGTGAACCACAGATTGGTAATAACGGTTGGATTCGAACAAAGGGGTAGCAGTAAAAATTTTCTGTTTTTCTCCATCAGGGTATGTACAAAAATAATTCAGTACAAAATTTTTTTCAAGTCCTTTATGACCGATAAAATGACCTAAACAAAAGTTGTGCAGCTTGTTAAGCTGAGTAATATTTCCCCTATGACAATTTTTTTCCTTGATGACCATATGAGGTTACAGATCATGGTCAAACCCCTGGTCCCCCTTTAGCGATGAAATAACACAAATAAAAGTTGTTCAGAATGTTAAACTGAGTAACTTTTTTTGCTTATATTCCCAATGGGAACCCAGCTACTCTCAGTTTAACATTCTGAACAACTTTTATTTGGGTCATTTCATCACTTGTGAGTAGTGATTGCAAATCCCGAAAAGCTAAACGAGAAATTTCGAGAAATTCGGGAAATGGTTTTCCTAGGTAACCCGAGAATGCCCGTTCGGGATATCAATAAATAAATTAAAAATTAAACCTAGACTAAACAGGGTAGAAAAATTAATTTTAAGATAACTATTTTGATATAAATTTACATAGAGTCATCTGAGGTAATTGTGAGTGTGATAATTGTGAAGTTTAAAAAAATTGTGATAGTTTTAACTTTCAGGGAGTATTTTTATGGAAATACAGACGATGCATCTGTTTATCGTTGGAAAATTAAAAAACTTGTCCTAAAACATGGTGAATAATTGATAAAACTAAAAGGCCAAAGAATTACGACCTCAAAGTTTCAGAACACGATTGCAAAGTTGGACTCATTGTAAGTTTTAAAGCACTAGATTGACTTTCCAATTATAAATTACTAATTTATTTGGTTTTAAAATAATTAATCGAATATCTCAATTACCACACAAAAGCATCAAATGTGTGGCAATTGTGAAATGCTTTGGGCTTGAGCTGAACCACTTGAATTTGATACTCAAAATTCTCAAAAGTCCAAATGACGAAACACATGGTAAGAGATTCTGGAGCCTTCCATAAATAGCCAGAAAAGCGCATCTTGTTCTAATTTTCACTACCAACGTCAGTTTGATATTCTCTATCACCTTATGAATATAGTGTAATATAGTTGGAATGACCGTAAATTAATTATATCTAACTTTTCACAAATACCACACTTAGTTTTCACAATTATCACACTGTTGTTGGTAATTGTTAAAAGTAGTTTCTTGAATGCAAATAAATCGCTCCGGGCGTTCATACAGAAACAACTAACTGAATAAAAACCATACAACGCTAGATATTCGTATTTTGAAATAGTATTATGAAAATATTTTTTTAGGAAAACCCTTCAACCCCTATATATTTTGAGTTAAACTCGGAAAAGTGAAAAAAAAATTCACGATTAGGCAAGATGTCCATACATACTATTGACATGTGCAAACCGACGCGTCATGACATACACAAATCATGGAAAATGACACGAGAAACCTTTTTTTTGTTTTATTTTCACAGTGAAAGTAAGAGAGAATTCAAAAATTAATATTTAAAGAATATGAATTATTATTAATTTCTGCATGGTTACCTTTGTTTTTTTTCTTATTTCGGGAAACCCGGGAATCTCCCGAAATTTGGGAATTTCTCGTTTCCCGTTACTAGGGTAATTTTCCCGCAAGTTGCAATCACTACTTGTGAGAAACCAGAGGTGTGACCTTGACCTGTGAGCTCGATGGGTCATTACAGGAAAAAACTTCTCAGGAAAAAGTTTGTCAGTTTAACATTTTTAACAACTTTTGTTTAGGTGATTTTATGGGTCATATAGAACTTTAAAAAAATTTTGTACTTTATTTAATTCATTTCTAATTTGAAAACTCGGGTCGGAAGTTGAATTCTGAAAAATGGAAGAAAGACACAAATTTCTGTTATACAAGTTTGGCTGTTATTTACTCATTTCATTAGTGAATCAGTGAAGCCAATTTAAACATCAAAAAAATTGAAGATAGCATGTAGATATTTTTGGTCATTTGAATTCTATTTCACTCAATACGCGATTCCCTTTTATTATTACAAAATCAAAATTTTAGATATGAGAAAATGAAGTCAAGACGTAATTGATTTCTGTGTACTTCGAAAACTCCCTATGCAGTAGTTAATCGTGTTTTCAAATGCAATTGATGCAATACATTTGAATAACCAAAAACTGTTTAACTTAGATTATTCTTCAAAATGTCTTATTATTTCTCATTTGTCACACAACAATCCAACTCTCACATTTTCTGCTCAAATCATCTAGCAAAATTTTCCGCCGTCTAGATCATTAAAATCATTGTACAATTGGACTTGGGTAGGACACCAAGGCTGACATTTAGTGCTTCATATATTTTGGTTAGGTTGACTTGAAACTCAGTATATATCAACATATTACTTTCCTAAAAACGGGAGATGAGCTCAGAAACATGTACTGGGAGACCTGACCTCCATAATTTATTGCAGTTAGCACGTCGTGGTTCACATTGATGGTCTCCAAAGGTCTAGCCACATCACGTAAAAACCTAATTAATAGAAAAATGCTACTGTTCAATTTCAGAGCTCAAAAACCATTGTACAATTTCTCACGATGCCATTAAATTTCCTCCGTCTTTTAATAAACCANAGTTAGCACGTCGTGGTTCACATTGATGGTCTCCAAAGGTCTAGCCACATCACGTAAAAACCTAATTAATAGAAACATGCTACTGTTCAATTTCAGAGCTCAAAAACCATTGTACAATTTCTCACGATGCCATTAAATTTCCTCCGTCTTTTAATAAACCATTTGAGAATCTTTGACTTACTAACATTTTTATCATTGTTAGAATTAATCTTAAGTACTGATTGCTCCCTCCTCACAAACTCGTCAGTCCGAACTCGCTTGATAAACGTTTAACTTGTTTTAATTTTTTATCGAGTTAGTCTATATGTGTGATAGTTCGACTGTTCAGCAACAGGTGGTAATTCACGAAATTTTGTGTTTTTTTTTTAGGTAAAATATGAGGGTATTGCTGTTATCGTCTGAGAAACTAAAGATTAGACATATTTTTTCTCTGAGGGTTTGTAGAGTGATGTCATTTTGGAAATTCATGATTGCTACCTATTTCACAAATATCCTGACAAAGCCAAGAAACCACGGAGCCTTTCTGTTTCTCAGAACAACTTTCCAGTATCTCTTTACGTCACATTTTGACAAACCCATCAACTGAAAAATTTTTACCTCCAGTTTTACAACTTGACTTGTTTGAGAAATTAGAATGCTAAACTAAAATGTTTTCCCAGGCGGCGACATAAACATCTTCTATGTTAAAATTTAGTTTCTCTAGAATAAGAACTAATATGTTGTAAACAAGTAAAAGAGTTATTAACCAAATTTGGGCAGATGGATTTGTGAAAGGAACAGTAACTAAGTTTTTGGATGGCTTTTGGAGCGTGTTTACTTGAGCAATTCTAGCCATTCGATGTTAAAAAATTGAGTTAGGAACCAAGTTCTTGAAGGTTTTTAGTATATTTCTTCTTAGCAACCCCAAACAAATGTGACTAAAATTAATCTAGTGAAATAATTTTAAAGATTACAACGTGCAAATGTTTTTTGAACTCTGTTTAAAATATTTTCATACATACTGACAGTGAGAGTAACACAGGAAAAAGGAGAGAAAAAAAAACACAATTTATACTATTTTGTGCATGTTGAAAAACGTTATGACTCCCAAGCCTGAGAGTTTACCCTCACTGCCATGACTCCAACTTCCGGTTACAGAGGACTCATATTCATCAAATATATCCAGACTTCTAGAAAAACCGAAAGTCACCGTGATAGTCAGTCATGACTGGCGAGTCACTGCAGTATTAATAATAATAATAAAAGTTTANAAACCGAAAGTCACCGTGATAGTCAGTCATGACTGGCGAGTCACTGCAGTATTAATAATAATAATAAAAGTTTATGGCAACGGTTACGGTTACATGAACTGATCTTGATCCTAATCTCATGGTTACGATCATTTTCGAATTACAGGAAAACCTCTATTTCCGAAACCAGATAACTCAACCCCGTCTCACCTCACGTGGCGGTTACCATANAAACCGAAAGTCACCGTGATAGTCAGTCATGACTGGCGAGTCACTGCAGTATTAATAATAATAATAAAAGTTTACGGCAACGGTTACGGTTACATGAACTGATCTTGATCCTAATCTCATGGTTACGATCATTTTCGAATTAATAACAAAAAATTAGAGAAAGGTTAGGTGCACCGGTTCTGAGTAATCTTGACTTGCCGGTTGCAGATACTTTAGTGGTTGCTATGGGTCCCTATTTTGATTGTCAATATATTTAGTAAAAAAAGAAGTGAATTTAGTACGACAAGTAAAATTTTTACTTGTCATATTTTTAAGCAAAAGTTATAATATCTGTTCGAAGTATTTTATAAAAAAGTGACAATAATTATTGGCAAATGGCAAGTAATAAAACGTGAATAATACAAAATGAACTCTTCTAAATTAATGGCACATTGTTTACAATTAATTCTTCAACTTCCGGACACACCTCATTTACAACTGATTGGAATTCTATTTTACAATTTTTACAACCGAATGGAATTTCACTCATTCCTAATTTTTACAACAGCCAATCAGAAACAAGGAAGAACAGATAGTAGCGCAAGCGCAATGAATTCTTACACTCATTCATAAATTTACTACCAATTTCAACTCTCTTTGTGCACCGATTTGAAAATGACCCCTCTTCCCGCGTCAAAAAAAAGATGAATAACTCTTATTTATAAAATGTTGTGGTTTCAATTAAAATCTACTCACTTTTCACAAATCCCCCAACTATATTACATTGCATTGGCCTCACTCTCTCATCCCAACTTTTATACACTAAACAACCCAACTCTGACCTTGGTTAGGGTTAGATTAAATAAGTGAATTATTACAAAAGATTTTTAATTATTACAAAGTTAGACAAACTGACTTTTCAAAATAAAAAATGACAGGTTAAAATACGCAGGAAAATAATTTAAATTCAAATTGGTGGACACAAATTTGGTCTCATTCGATACTAACATAATTCACATGAATCAAGAAAGACGGAGAATTTAACTTAATTCAGTGCAGGTAAACTTCAACAAATTATTTCTACAAAAAATATGGATTTATTTTGTTTTTAAGCTAATGTTCATTTATCCTGTACCGTAAAAGTTTGGACAGACTTGCATAATTTTATGAAGAAGGTAAGTGTCAAAAGATTTCAGTTAGTTGAGTTGAGCTCAATTTCTTCAAAATCGTCTTCCAGATTTTTCTTCTCTAATTTGTTTTCTTCATCTTTCGGAAAATAGAATTTGAGTTTCGGAATTTCTTGTTTCTTTAGTGCTGTTAGAGGAAGAAATGAAAGCCGTCGATGAAGATCCGACGCCAAAATGACTTTTCTAAATGTCATCATGTAATAAGACACCGGGTGTAAGTTTAGAAAATTGAAATGAGTGTTACTGTCTACTTATATTATAAATTTTCAAAAATAAAAATAAAATGTGTGATCCTGAACCACCTACTGATGAGGTTCACGAAAAGAAACTAAATTTTAAAAAGTGATATTCATCTGAAGTTTGGAATTTTTGTTATTAATTCAAATCGTAACCGTGACTAGTAAAGTAGTAGTTACCTTGACTTTTTCATAAAGATCAACATGATCTTGGTCACTAATTTTATTGTCAATATCAAGTTACGTGAACTGAACTGCAGGTTAGGGTTAAGATCAGTTATTTTATTATTATTAATACTGCAGTCAGAGTCATTAGAGTGCACCATGAACCATAGCATTATCACATATATTTTCTCATAAGGAGATTTTGAATGTGATAAAATATGTCTCTGATATGTCATTTCAAGCAGTGTAGCTAACATTTCGTTGAAAAAAATGAATCGAGAAAGAAATTACCATTTCATTTTCGTTTAAAAATTTTGACGCAATAAGCTGACAGTTTCGTTCTCATTTCTAGTGGAATACGGAACAATTAAAATCATAAATGGATATAAACAAAACGCTTAGACGTTTCGATGTTCCAATTTCAACGACAATTCTCATTTAAGTATTCAGATTTTTAGTAACCAGAGAAAGTCGTCAAACAAAACTGAGATATTTTTGTGTCATTAATATTTTAAAAGTTTGGGATTCGGACCAACCGTTTGGGAATAAATGTTAACCCGGAGTGTAATTCACTTCAGAATCTAAAAAACCTTTGTGAATTGACGAATTTGGATTAAATCATTTTTGATTAATCCTTTGACTATTTTTTAAGCTACGATTTTAAATAAAAATACTATAAACATGATATAAATATACAGAGAGGTCCAATAATAACTGACAGGAGATACCCCACACTCCTGCCCCCTACCCTGTGAAACTAGCATACATGGGCAAACTATTTATAAATTTTTATTTTGAAATTTAGGTTTAGTTAAGTTTTGTAAAGTATCCTGCTCTTTATTAGTGTATCATTTGTTCTAAGTTACCTCCATTCACTTCAATGCACTGACCAATACGATCATAAACTGTCCTAACGTTCTGCAACATCTGTAGATTGATGTTTAAATTATCAACAGAAGTTTGTATTAGATCCTTGAGTTGCGGAATGTGTATTGCCCCAGGAGGACTAAAAATTGTCGACTTCAGATACCCAACTTTTGGTTTTTCATCTAATAAGGTTCATGTTCTTTCCAGCTTGTTAATAATTAATTTTATCGTGTTTCCACTCCGTATTTGATGATTCACAGTAAAATGATGAGTATTGTAGCGTATCATTGTGTTGGTAAGAGTCGTAAGTATAGCGGTGGTGGTATTTTATGACAATGAGTCGCACGTTCGGTGGTCGTTCGGTGGTAGTCTCCTGATCGAAACAAGCAACAGTGGAAAATAGTTCAGAAAACGTAAAGCAAATTAATCCAAATTGAAAAGAATTTAATTCAACCTACCGCACATCTAGGGTGAGCTGTGTTCAATTATAACAAAGCATTCATTAAACTTCTGTTTCATCGTGAAGAGCAATCAAATTTTTTCATTAAATTATTAGTTCTGAAGTAAAGAATTGTTTGCCCATGTATGGAAGTTGGACAGGGTGAGGGTTAGGAGTGTTGGGTATCCCTTGTCAGTTGTTATTGGACCTCTCTGTACTTTTCCAATCATGCATATTACATACTATTATGTGATAAAAATATTAATAGACCATTTATAATTTGACTATACCTAGATAATAAATTAAATAATAAATAATTTAATATTAACATATTAAATATACATAGATGTATATACATCTATACACTCATAATACCCAAGTGTGAAAGGAATTCAGTTGACAAGTTGACTCACTTATAATTTCATTAATATAGTTGATTAATAACTTACTGGTTGAATAATATTACCTAACAAGTGATAGAAATATATTTCTATCTATTTAATTTAAATAATACTCATTTCTATTTTATTATTTCTCATTTCTAATGTTGAGTTTTGATGTATTTCTATCTATTTTGAGCAACAAAATTCTTTACAACTATTCATTCCAGCAGTCATTAACAAAGTTACATTATATTCGGATGTTCAAAAAAATTAACTTCTTTTGTAATACTGTTTTATTTTAAAATTGTTGTACTGCAAACTATTTTTGTCCGCTGTTTGCAATATTTTCCATACCGTTTCCGTTTTTTTTTGTTTTGTGTTCGGATCATAGATTTCCTTATTGCTTAGTTTTCGTTTNGGATGTTCAAAAAAATTAACTTCTTTTGTAATACTGTTTTATTTTAAAATTGTTGTACTGCAAACTATTTTTGTCTGCTGTTTGCAATATTTTCCATACCGTTTCCGTTTTTTTTTGTTTTGTGTTCGGATCATAGATTTCCTTATTGCTTAGTTTTCGTTTTACAGGTGTGTCTTATCCTTTTGTTACAGTCTCAACCTTAAACCTAAACGAAACGAAATACTGGTAACCCTAATGTCAAGTATTTAGTGTATGGTTCGGTCTAGTGTATTCTGGAAATACAAGTCAGTTTTGGAATTAAAACAATGAGATACGCCTCAAAATGGGATGAGAGAAATGGAAAGTGAGTTTCTCAAGTCCGTATCAACCTTGTTTGCGCGGTTGTTCACTCAAATTTAATTGCATTTACTTCAATTTAATTAAGTTATTGTTTAGCTGAATTGATTCATATTTAAAATATAGATTTAAGCAATGAGTACTCAAACTCTAAAGCGTAAATATCAGAAACCTAATAGGANGCGGTTGTTCACTCAAATTTAATTGCATTTACTTCAATTTAATTAAGTTATTGTTTAGCTGAATTGATTCATATTAAAATATAGATTTAAGCAATGAGTACTCAAAATCTAAAGCGTAAATATCAGAAACCTAATAGGAATCTTCATGACATTATTAATAATGTCAAAGAATATTTGAATAAGGTCAAGATGAATTCGGATAAGTTTTTCAATCGCTACCCCGGCAAACCCAATGATTTTCTTGTAGAAATTTCGAACGTCAACAAATTAACGGCTCAACTCTGCTGTGTAAGTTTGGCAAAAGTGTGCAAATCTATTCATAAACGTAATGAAAATCCAGTGCAGTCTATAAAGGGAAGAAAAGGACACGATTGGGATGGCTTTCTGACGGCATACGTAAGTGAAATACAGATTTAAAAATTTGTTAAGCTGTTGGCTCGAATCATCTCTACTGCAACGTTGTAATTTTTTTGTAGTTTTTCTATTGTAAAAATGATTAAGGAGGATTCGATCGAGCAGTGAATACCGAATGTTCAAGTTCTGTTTTTATTTTAGATGCGTCAAGTTTGTCATCAGTTAGTTCTATGCTTGAAAGGAATATCCCACAGTCGACAAGTTATTAAAACAATGCGCGGAAGATCCAGCATTTCCAGAAATGAAGAGAAAGACATTTAGAAAATGTTTAACAAGGATATGCGGTTTCAAGTACAAGCGAATTTTTAAGAAACCTGTTTTTCTTGAACGAATCGATATTGTAGCTCAAAGGGACCACTATCTTCGGTTTATTCGACACTATCGGCAGCTTGGATATAATTTGTACTTCTCTGATGAGACTTGAACATCCCCTGATCAAACTCGACGACACTGTTGGCAAATATTCTTGAATTTACAGGAATTGCAAGATTTTAAAAAACAATAGAACGGTAAAGTTCTATCAGATGCTAATAGAAATACTGGAGGTTTTACGTTAAAAAGAGGCAAAGGAAGAGTAATAATTTCTCATGCAGGTAAATAAATTATGCTTAGTTTGTCGAAAATGAAGTGCTTATTAACATTTTTCAATGTAACATTCTACAATTGTTCTCTAGGTGGATTTGCTTTGTTTCAGGTGGGGCTAATGGATTTTTTTCTGGAGCCGTCGATATTTTCGTTTCTATGGATAAGTCGGCAGACTACCACAGATCAATGAATTCTGCACAATATCTGAACTGGTTTAAGAATGTGCTGTATCTGCTGCCTCATAAATCAGTATTTGTTCTGGACCAAGCGTCCTACCATAAACAGAGTCCCAGAAACAATCATGCCTACCATGAGTTGGCGGAAGGCCGAAATAATCAGCTACATGAAATCAAAAAATATTCCAATGTCAGAGCTTGTCAACGATTACACAGACTTGACAAAAGCTTCTATGGTTCAACTGAGCAAGCGGTACCCAATAAAAGTAAAGTATGAAGTTGAAAAACATGCAGAAGAATCAGGAAAAGACGTCAAAGTGCTTTTTCTGCCGGTTGCTCATTGTGAATTTAATCCAATTGAGCTGATTTGGGCTTTTGTAAAAGGAAAGGTGTGTGAATTAAATTCTGTTGGAGGAACTCAACAAATGCTTCAATTAACCAACGAATGTATCAAATTAGTCACTCCAGAATTATGGCAAGTCTGCATGAAATCAGCCATAAGATTTGAAGAAAAATTCTAAGAAAGAGATAGGATGATAGAAACGTCGATGGATGCCTCTAATCCAAAATTTGCATCTGGAAGTGAAAACATATCAGATAGTGATCAATACTCGTACGCAGAAGACTCATGCTAGTGAAGTATTATAATGGAAATTGAAACTTTAGTTTTGTTTTAGCAATGTTTCCAACAACAAAAATAAAAATAGGGTACGGCGCTGGGCACGCGCCATTTTGAGGTGTATCTTATTGTTGGTTTTACAATACCCATGAGCTTTAATGGGACTTGTGATTTTGGTATTGATTTGGATAATTAACAAGACAGTGTCTTTTGAGAGAATCATGAAAGCTAGAACATCAATGGAAAGTATGGTTATGGTGATAATGGGGCTCACAAGAGAGAGAGAGAGAGATATTTAGATGATGTAGACAGAACACAATATTATAGATGATGAAGCGACAGATTCCTCAAGAGATTGTCTTATATATGAATAGAAAACAGATGACAAGAATTATGAAGAAAGAGACAATATTTCATCGCCAAGTTACAACATACACTTACACACATTTGTGACAAATATTATTACATCATTCATCCTAATATCAGAGACGTCAGTACTTAGCTAGAGGATGTGAAACAACATTAATCTTCCAACTTTAATTGATTCGATGGAAGTTTATCAGATGGTCATCATAAAACAATACAGCACAATGTACGCTAAGCGGAGACAGGATATTGCGCCCTGGTAGATTAATGATGTTGTTCAGAGAAATAAATTTAGCGTGGGAGTGCAACACCGTAGACTCACTCTTGACCACCAGAGACCGTCAAAACTTGCAATAGAGTCGTTAACTAAACACTTGCTTGACAAGTCTCATATTTAACTCTTAAGTGATATTTCAAACCTTCGTGTGTTTTTCTATAACAACATAATACTTCTGTAACTTTCAACAAGTTTAGTTTAACCTCAACATTCTTATGCTTACATTTGTACCTACTTTCTTAAATCAATTTACTTGGCAACAAGCCAAAAAGTTTGACTAGAATTTTACGTTTGTTTGAATTTTGAAGGTATATATTGCATCACTTGAAAAATTGATCATGTACCCATAACAACTATCCATAATTTTACTGTTACATATATTTACATCTCTTTTGGTGACATGAAAATGCTCGGAATCGCTTGATTCCTGTAGGCTTGCTCTTGACTTTTGCTTTGCCAATGCAATCATCTGCAACAACCTACGATTTCTATTCCGAATAATCTTACAAGTGAGAATACTTAGTAGTTATACCGTGGTAGAGATCCATGACTCTACTTCATGGAATTCTGAAAAGAGGGTGATTGGACACGACACTTGCATATATCCCGCACCCAACGAGCAGTCACGGAGTTCTCTATCACAATAAGTAGATAGTTATTAGATATTAAGTTTTCACCTCAACTAATTCGACTATTTTAACTTTACATCCGTTAGTTTTCCAGAAAACATAAGAGCATAGTGCAATATACACATTCACGCGGTTTCCGTGATATTGAATAAATAAATAAATATTTCGATTCTTTGATACTTTTCCCAAACTACAATTCCTGAAGTCAACCTATTGGAAAATCCTGCTTTTAAGGAAATGCCTATTGAATATGAGCAAGCCCAACTAAATGCACTTTCTTCACTTTCACTTTTGACCTCTGCTTGTCTACCTCATAATCTGGATGTTGATAAATCATTAAAAATGAAGGCGAATGGCGTTAACTTTTTTTTTAATATTGTGTTTCTTTTGGATTAAAAAAGAACACATTAATTTGCATTAAAATGCAAGTCTTTATGAAATTATTTCTTAAGTTCTTGCCAAAAAAAAGATAAAAAAATTTTTTTTTAAGTAAAAACTCTTACTACTGATTTATAAAAATTGAGGAAAATGTTAATGCCAAAAAACGTTTTCGACTAAAAATAGTATGAATCTTGCTAAATAGCTAAAAATCTTACTAAAATAAAAACTCTTATAAAAAGTAAATAAAAAGAGGCAAAAGGCTTAGAAAAATTATAATATAATTGCTTTAAAATGTTGATTCATCTAAGCGAATAAAGTTGCAGATTATTTCGTAAGTTGTACGATTTTTTTAATGACGGTAAAAAGAAAAGGTTTTATGTAAACATATACAAAAATATGAGTTTTATATTTAACTGCGTACCTTTTCCCGTTTCTGTGTACTCTAATAAAGAAAATTTTACTGCAGCCGTTTAGCATTACAGCTAGGTTCAAAAGTGTAAATTCAATAAGATGGGCAAAAAATGAACTGTTTGTTGATACTCCAAAAATATTTTTATATTTAATAAAGATTTCTAAAGCCTTGAAATCTCCAATCGTCATGAAATTCCGTCAATCGCACTAAACAAAATTAGATTCGAAACATATACTTGTCATAGCCGTGAGCAAGATTTAAGAAAGAATCCATAGCATACTGATTTTGTAATTGGTACTCATTGCTTTTTACTAAGCTAGTGTTTCTGCGCCATTGCGAAAATTGAGTGGAAAAACAACATACGACTACTTCTATCTTGACATTGTCGATTAATGATTTTAATTTTCTCGCATAATTTTAGTGATTCCGCAGGACAATTAACTTACTTAATATGATATAATGATAGGAAAATAGTTACTCTAAGCAACTGTGAGCTTAAAAAATTTGCATTAATCTGCACTTTTTCAATTTTTTTTGCATTTTTTGCTTGTTCTTGAAGATACGTAAATCACTCCCCATTCCGCGCAATCTTTCTCAAATTCTCTGGAAATACCTTCACTGATACAAACAACCAACCAGAATAACATACGATAGGCTCCGATGCTCTCCCACCGATAGATTGGCCGCCATGAACATTACATAAACCGATACTGAAACACCTGGGGATGGAAGACAACCCGCTACACCCGTCGGTCTGCATGCTCAGACTATTAAGTTTTAATGCTGTTTTTTAATATAAATGTTTAAGTTGCTTATTAATATGTGATAGACTGCATCTAAGAAATTTGAAGATTAGGATTTCGGTTTCTTCATATTATATAAACGAAAAAATCAACCCCAAAAGTCGCATTAATTATGAGTTGACTTGATGAATTCGTAGTCGTCGATAATTGACACGATCAGAGATTCAGTACAGTCATGACGTGCCTACGAAGTCTGTTTGGTAAGTGTAAAATGTATATTCATGTCTTAGAGTAACGCACATTTGGCTAATAAAACCGACAATGGTGAGCAAATTGGTTGCGGTGGTAGGGGTCTGTGGTAAACCGAATGAAATATTCAATTTTTACCCTCCTGGGCATACCGGGTGCTACAAATCGGGACGATTGAGTTAATATGTTAGTACTGTTAATGAAATACTCATAGAGGAACTTGATGAGTAGAGGGAGACGCTCTGATTCTGATATATAGGAAGATTCTTCTATGAGGCTTTGAATATTACTTGAATACAGCCATGGAATATAATTGGATGGTTGGGTTATACAATTTAAAAGAAAGAATTTTGATTTATTCAAGTTTTAGATTATTGCTCCGTTTCTACATTTCAGAATGATGCTGGTGTATTAGAGAAAATTTATGCCCAGAACGAAGTGATTACTTATACCATTGATGACAGATAGAATAATTGGATGGTCGTTTAGCCAATATGGAAAGTCAGGCATGACAATTCATTTAATGTAAAATACTGGACTCATGTACGGACCAGTGGAACGTAAACGATGCAACAGTACATTTGGAGGACAGCATCAGACAATAGAGAGGGGAACGTCTTCGAACGGTGCAAGTAGAATTGGCAACGTACACAAGAGAATGAATAACTGTCCTTCTAAGGGAATCGGATAACCAAATTACAACAGATTAAATTCTGATGGAGGTTGGGGATGCTGCTGTCCAAATGCTTGCTCCGGATTCTGGATTTATGTAATCAGAAAATTTAACTTTAAGCCGATGCACACTAGCTCGAATAACATTAGGCAATTTTACAATCGGTGGTTCGTTCGAATTCAGATTTTTGGTACATTAAAAAAAGTATTCATATGGCTGTTAAATTTCATTAAAAACCGACTCTTCGCTTAAATGAGTAATAACGCGTCTTGTTTTGATAAAAATAATAATCAATATGCCGGATATCCGATATCCGGCAAACAAAAACGTTGGATATTCGATATTTGGCAAATCTGCCGGATAATCCGCATAATCCGCAACATCCTCACACCGTCGCCTGATCACGACACATTTCCACCGCACCTCTAATGCAGCGCGCTTGCATCCTCCACCAGGAAAACTGGTGCAGAGAAACTCTAGATTAGGAATAGCCTAAACAGTCATGTGCCAAATGTGTCACCAATAGAGTAGTTGCGCCAAAGTACATGCTACCAACGTTTCGCTTTATCAGAATTTACAGGATTTTGGTAGTAAATGGAACTTCCAATTTTTCTCCATTCCAAAGTTTTTTCAACTTAGGTTTTTATATTTTCGTTTTTTAATTTTCAATATTTTAATTGATTTGTTTTTATTTATTAATCTTGAAATTTGAGTTTACCAATGTTCTTGCGTTCTCAGTAGCATTGGAGGTTACTATGGAAGTGTAACATAGAAGGCTCCCATTTACCACAACTGCTTAATTCCAACCTCGAAAGTCTGAATGTTTAGAGAATATTCAAACTTCTAACTCTATAAAAAGGAAAAATTATTATGTGATATGTCATGTACAAGTCTAATTTTTCGAAGGAATTGACAAATTTTTAAATTTTAAAGCCCATCCTACGTTCACGCCTAATGGTTCGACAATATATGACAGCCAATGAATTGAAAACATTCAACTAGAAAAGAAGGAACATACTACAACCTTCTCTTTTGGTTTTCACTAGGTACTAGAAATTTTACGATTGGGTCTTTTATCCTAAAATGATGTAAATTTTTTCTAGGCGTTAGTAGAGATAATCTTCTTCCAATATACAGAGTGAGTAAATAAGGGCTTCCATAGAGATTTTCACTCCACCGGACATTACTCTTAGTCACCCACCATAAATTGGCGTCAGAATTTTGTTTATTTTATAACGTCACATGTTGTTACATTCAAAACAAAAGAATCATTTAGTCGAAAGTTGTTCTATCTAAATGAGAGTAACCCATTGGATTATTTCTTTTGGGGTTATTTGAAAAGGGTCGTTTTCAACTCACCTCGCCCAGTAAACAGAGCAGCTCAAGAATACGATTGAAACTTTTGTTGCCACCCTAAATGAAAATCTGCGAATGCTACAAAATGTCCGACGCGGTTTTTATGAAAGAATTAATCATTGTCTAGACATGGACGGTGGTCACTTTGAACAAATGATACATTAAGCAGCTGCTCCTAGATTTAGTTATGAAATAAACAAAATTATGACGCCGATTTATGGTGGGTGACACAGAGAAAGGTCCGGTGGAATGAGGATCTCTAGGTAGCCCTTATTTACTTTGTATTTTATTCGATGGGTTTCGTCTAACGCATGTAAGACATTTCTTGGTTTTAATAAAAGCTAGACTGACGTCTGATTACTTTCATTGTATTAGAAAGAGGAAGGACGTAAAGTGTCAATATTATCTTTGTAAGTTTACTTTGTTCTTTGTTAATTGGATTTTGGTGAAAGTTTAAGAAAAGAAGACTAACACAAACCTGTTTGGGTTGTATATTTTCTCAACTTATTAAACCTAGCATTATTTCCAAACTGTATCATCAGTTTGTACCTATAATGACTAAAGAGATATGATTTTTTGTAGTTAAAAAATGCCGAATTATCTACATGAGTTAGTAATAACCAGAGACCGACTAATTATGTGTTATATACTTTTTCAAATGTCTTCGGAACCCCGTGATCTCTGAAATTTCCACGGCTCAGCATTTGAATAGTTTAAATATTCCCCAATATTTTTCAATATTTCGATTAAACGTCTATAAGACATATTTACGTGAATATTTCGATGTTTTTAAAGAAAATATATTTCTTCAGCAAATTTTCAAGTAATTTGAGGGGATAAATTTAATAACAATTTATAAATTATCTTGCAAAATTCAATTCCTGTTTTTGAAAATCCGCACTGGATATTCCGAAGCTATGAAACATTTTAACACTTCCTACTAACAAATTTAAATAATTTCATCACGACAAATTTGAGTTTTTCTAAATCATTATGGTTATACGAGTCGAATATACTTAACAGAAATCTTTTGACAATTTACATAAGCATTAAGACGGGCAGTTTTCAAGCACACTACCTTGAAATTATGGAACATCATCTAAATCTACTCACCTAATTAAAACCAAAATTGTCAGAGATGTAACAAATTATACACACAGATCAACAGGTAACCATATCTAATTTTATAGCTTGTTAGCATAATGCGACTTCTACAGCTGGAGACTTTAATGATCAGATCTTCGTGCAACGATATGTATAAATCGTGGACCTTATGTTGACCTGACTCAAATTTCTCCGAAAAATTGTTGTTAGAATTGGCGTGTTATAAAACAAATTTTGTTTATGTGTTCCGATAGAATGTAGCATTATTAAAATTTTTATTTCAAAAATACCAGTTGGAGCTGGAAACATCGTGATGGGTTTATTTAATCACTCTCCGTGAAAACTTACCTAGATATTCAGTTAGTTATTCAGCAAATTTACCGGCTCCCATTACATGGTTTTAAAGGTTCTTACGAAGGAATATTTCTTCAATACAATACCTTAAGCGAAATGGGAAGCCAATCGAAAAAAATAGAAAGCCCTTTGACTCGGAGATATTTCAATAAACATAGAAAACAAAACTGAAGCGAAACTATAAAAACTAGAAACCAAAGCAACGAAGTTTTGATGAAAATATAAAAGTCATCAAGACGATCCAGAAAGCTTCCGAAAATCTATAAACTAGAGCAGAATGAGGTATTCACAAAATTGACAACTCATTTCAGTCTTGTTTCAGTTTTGTCCCATCATTTATATTTTGACACACTGTCAGCACTTATTTTTAAGGTTGTATGATCTACCCAACTTTTTGGATATTGACTTGTCACCGAAATCATTCCCAGTTGGCGATTAGTTGCTTCTGCTCTACAGTTTTTATATTTTTATAACAGGTATTTATTACTAAGCAACAGATACGCAAATTAAACTTGCGTTAATTGTAAAGTTGGACTGAAAACTCGCAATCAGTAGACATCTGAATCTAGATATTATTCATGACAAATTTTACGCATCTTAATCTTTCTGCAATTTGGTATTGACTGTTACCTGGATCAGTACTTATTGGGTAATGAGTGTTAACTAGATCAGTAAAATAACATTTTAAAATTATTCACATTTCGTTGGATATTAAACAAATGGATGATTTTCTGTAGTCGCAAAAAAATTCTCTTTTACATTCACCAACAAACTAATTCTGCGTCGCAACTATGAGGAAATACAATCCGATAAATCGTGCGTTTTTGTTCTAACTTCAAAAGTAAACAAGCGTTTGGAAAATTATTTTAATATTCCGTAACAAGTAGTTTTTATCGTAACATCCTCAAGTTATCCTTTACAAAAATTAACTTATCAAAATTTTATTTCAATTATGAAAAAAATAATTTTATTGGTTGAGCGAACTGAAATGAGTTTGAAGAAAACTGAAATGAGTTTGAAGAAAACTGCAATGAGTTTGACGAAAACTGAAATGAGTTTGAAGAAAACTGAAATGAGTTTGATGGAAACTTAAATGAGTTTGAAAAAAACTGAAATGAGTTTGACGAAAACTGGAGTTTGGTGCGCGCAGGGGTTAGATGAGTTTTGACATTGATCTCCCACAATAGTTTTGACATTAATCTTCCTCCATACACAAGTCTCCCAGTTCTGGCCCAAAATAAATCAATGTGTTTGGTGAAACAGAGAAGACTCAAATCGTTTTTGGAGTAATATACAGTATTAATTTATTTCCTTTAATCCACCGATTAGCGATAGAGCTCCACAATGACAAATGAACAAAACTTTCATAAAATGTGTAATCACGGTTCACTACTCCATGAGGAACTTTGCGGTCTACCTTCATTTAAATTCCACTTTCTTTCTCCATCATTAGCCAGATACTACATTTCTCAAACTTTCATGTTGTTCTCCTCATACTCCGACAACAGATAAGAAATTAAACGAATAAATAGATAAGAAATTAAACGAATAAATAGATAAGAAATTAAACGAATAAATAAAAAAATAATAAAGATTATGAGGGAATGAACTCCGCCATGAAGAATTCAATTGTTGCCTTGTTTGAAAATTTCACTCTACTTTCTCCATAAAAAACAGGTGTTATTTTCCTCAATCCCCGATTAACAAACAAATTTTTAAACGGGAATAAGCGATATATGTAAAAAAATTTTCTATTCATATGATGAAGTACTACTATAAATCTTTTTATTGGTAATGGATTGGGTCTAAATCAAACCAAACAAGGCCACTTACTTTTTCCGTTACGACAGGGAATCTTCTATTTCATCTTTATTCTAATAGTTTAACATAATTTTATAGCATGGTGGGAGGCACATTTCACCCATACGTTTTGGTAAAAAAAAACATGCGTCCACAAATATGCGGAAATTTATCATATTTAAAAAAAGTTTTTTGGAGTTAGGTGTTAACAGTTTCAGTAAGAGCATGCTGAAAGATAGTGTCACGATGAAAATATCAAGCATAGATCACTAAAGTTATGTATTTTCGAAAATTGATTATTTTGAATGTTCTTATGAAACTTCAGCCTCTAAATACATCGTCTCAATCGAACTTCGAAGAATTTCAATTTTTAAAAATTCATAACTTCAATTCTAGTTATCTTGGACGCTTAATTTCTTCAATATTATATTCAATTTTTAGCACTATTTTTAATTCTAAAGTTTAAACACTTTACCAAAAACAAATAAAACTTAAAAGACAGCTTGTTCATATTTATGTACGTATGCTTTCTGTAGCAAAGAACATGGGACTAAAGTATTTTCTATTGCACTTTAAAATGTGTGAGCTCGACTACTGTCGAACCAAATAGCACATTGAAGTAGCGGGCCCGCCTCGACAATTTTGCAACACAGGCCTAGACCAATGTACTGCCCTTTCGAGTTTTATAATTTACAATATTCTTATTTTTTTCACTGATAGTTACAAATTAGTAAGCTAAAATCTGATATAGCTATCAGACAACATTGTTTTGAATGTTTAAAAATTATTTGGTGTAGATTGAGTAGATACACGATTAGTGAAGTGGTGTAATTGCTGGAAAAGCAGCTTTAATTAAGAAAATTAATCATTTCCATAGCTTTCGTAGTTTACACCGTAAAGAGCCCCTCCAAGCACACGATTACACATCATCCATCCCAAAGTTGCTAACAAAAGACGTTATGCAATAAATTATATCTCTTTATATATTTTTATTCGGATGTTCGGTTAAACTATTGTACATCTCTTAATGTTTCATTGAGCCATGAAATGAATTTCTGAAAAAATTTTTGAAAATTTTTTTTTACAGATTTATGACATTTTTTGCAAAAACCTTTAGCAAAGAGGTAACCACGTACTGATAATGTCCATTTTGGTCATGTCCCCACCAACCAATTTGGGCATAAGACTCAATCCCCTCTACTGTACTCATAAATGAGACAGTAGATTCCTTACCTGGCAATGAATGACCAGAAAGGAAGAACTATGGCGTGGGATCATATCCCACCAGTACCATATTTTTGTGGCAATCCCTGTCTCAATCTCAAAGTCGCGGGTCACCCCCGCTCTACAAACATAATTGCCCGACTAATAGAGTATAAATTTTTCCAATGAAGAATTTTAGCGGGGCTAGTCACCATTCCAGTTGCACAGGCGCAAAACCGAGGTTATGAAATTCTCCATATTCAAGGTTGGGCAGTTGTGACTAACGATAGACGGAACACAAGTCCCAATGGTCTAATTTGCTTCAATTAGCTTCTCAATTACACCAGTGTTCACGTGAGTTCATGCGGCTCTGAGGGCAACTTCCTTATTGCAGCTGAGCAGTCGCCGAGAGTGACACTAAAATAATACAATAAAAAGAGTAGACTACTTTTCATGAAAAATAATTTTAATATCTTCTTCTCCATTGTATATTTACTTTATGATTTGCGAAATATTAGACCAATGGTTCATAGTTTTCAATGAAGAGTATCTGTGGACGCCATCTTATCTTTGCGGTCGTACGAACTTGCTCTCAAAGGTTTCACCTCGGTCTACATTCGCCAGCTTTGAGGTGCGTTTATAAACATTTAAACATTCGAACCTCCTTTTCTGTTGCAGGTTTCTTAATACAGTCTCATGTTTGTTTGGAGCACTGTTAGCTTCCGAATATGTATGAATTTTACAATGGAGTGTAAAGTATTATAAGGTACTCGGTTGGATTAATTATCGTACAACAAGACAATAAAATTTGCGGTTGTACTATGTTTTCAGAGTAATCGCTATGCTTCTCGAGTAATCAAAAATTACGACGTAGTTCATTTTTGGGATAGACATTAGCAAATAAACTATACAACAAAATACATAATGCATGGTTTGTTCGAAGTTATTAAAACAATAATAAATTTATCCGTTTTCATGTGTATCACGCCATAATATCTCGAACCCTTACGGATCTGAAGTATAAGAGAAACATCCTAATCGACGAAAAATTGGACATTTCTTTATAATTAATACAACAGGGCTCGCAGATGTTGAGTTGAGCCGGTAGTGGCGATGAATAAAAATTTTAATTCGGTTACAATACCTTGTTAGCAATAGTAAATTTCATTTTCTGGCCGATGAATTACTTGCTTAATCTTTTTTCTGCGGCAAATAGGTCAAACGAAATCCCAATTTTTATGATTTCAATAGAATTTAAGACAAAAAAGGAATGCATTTATTGGTCACTCTTTGAATAATGCCATAACTGCTTTAGGGAACAGCGAAGCTGTGATGTGGTTTATACAATAGTTCGTGTGTCAGTCCGTCCATCGGTTTTCTGATGCTAGTTTCGCGTTATTGGTTCTTGTTGGTAAAACAGTTGCAATCCGTATTACCACAAATTTGAAGCTTATATGTAATATCTTTCCCTTGTATTTCTGTTCACGGATTATTATTGACATTTGTAGCATGCATATAAATAACACCATTCGTTTGCATTGGTATGTTAAAATAATCATTTTATATATTATAATACATAACATATTATGTAATGCATGACATACGGTGACATTCTTAAATAGTGGCAGGTGCTTTCTCCGACGTCTTCCTTAAAATAAGAAAAAATTGATGAGACAAGTGAGTTGGGCACCGTTCTTATTTCATCTTCGACAGTCAAACAACTAAAAAGGTCTACTACCTTTCGTTGCATTCTCAAAATGACCTCTTTTCATGGCTACACAATACCAGAGTTTATTTGCGAACCTGATAGCTTGAGAAGAATGTATACCTAGGAATGATGTTGCATTTCGTTTACATTTTTGCGAAATTTTACAGAAATCTTTCCAAGTATGTCAAACTTTGATACAAATAATACATATCATTTTCTGTTAACAAATTTTTATTTTTAAATATTATACTACTCAAAAAGTCAAGAACTAGCGTTGGTTCAAAATAAAAATAATTTAGGGTGAAAATGATGAATAGATCTGGTAAATATACGTATATATCTTCTCAATTTGAATTTATCTTGTCGTACATAATTCTATAATTTCAATTTTTTAGTGCTAATTGTTAAAAATTGTTAAAAATCTCATTATAAAATGAGCCATCCTAATTTATACATTTAACGTCCATTTCGTTTCAGTCTTATTTTTAGATTGAGACGTATACTGTAGGAACAGCTTTGTTTTAAAGCGGAGTGATTTGTTGTAATTGTGTGATTTATCAATTATACTTTGTACTTTTTAATATAACGGTTTGGTTTTTCCTAAGCAATTTTAGCAATAAAACTCATTTTGATTTAAAGCAATATTTTTTGTTTTGTTAAAAACACTTTATTTAAAACAAACTACAGATTTTTGCAATCTGCCGATGGTAAAGATAATATAAACCCAAAATTCGAGCCTCCGAATAGTCTTATTAAATCAAACGATTTAATCAAGGATACCTTGGCTTAAATGATCAAATTAATCCAACTTAAACATCAACTTAATCTTGTTTTTGTATCAAAACTTCCCTCAATTTATTCTCTATCTGACTTCTTTTTGACCAAGTCAGATCAAAAACTTTAATTGTGTTTAACTAATTACATGAATAATTCAGCTAAAATTTGCTTATGAATAGAGAATCGTCGGCAAGGAGCAATATCTAGATTAAAAGTGAAGTTTAATTCAGACACGAGAGACACCGCCACTGCTCGGCATCTTTTCTGTTGCCATTATTTAGCGTATGTAATAACCTATTTTAAACTACAACTGGCTCAATTTGTTGCAAGAAGCTGTATAATTTATACAATTATCGTAGCAAATGAACTAGAAAATGGTTCTAAAATGAAAATTAGTCTCTAGACCGAGGATGTTTGTTGCTCAAATTGTGCTGTCGTACTGTTTATATTTCAGCCTTGTCATTTAATATGTTTTAACCTGGAAAGACAATAAATTTAATTTTTATCACGTAATAGCAAGTGATATAATAATACTAAAGCTTTCCAGTCTTATAAGTACAAAAAAATATTTTTTTTTTACTTTTAGGAAAGCTAACTTCCTTGTTGCCAATTTATCTTTTGGTACCATAATCAATCAAATCACCATTGGTTTAGTGATTTTGGAAAGATACCAAGTGGATATATTACCGATGAGCAGATACTGTGGAATTCGATCAATCATTTTCCGTAAGTGAAATGTTTGTGACGGGTATAAAAAAAATAAAATTAACACTCATGTTTTAATTTAGGACTTGGAGTTTCAATTATTTCTTTCACTCTTACTGAGATGGTACTTGAGCGTAGTTATGTTACTCGTAATCCCCTACGACATATACAACAAAAGAGACGACGATCTCCAGTAGTTTCTATAATCGCTATTTTCACACTTTCAATCCTAATTAATATACCACAAGCATGGATGAGAGTTCACGATCATCAAGCCATTCACAGTCATATTAAATGTGTCAAGGTAAACAAACTTCCTCTGTGCATAATATCAGTTACTCTGTGACAGTTGGAAATGTTAATCCAGAGAGTATTTGTAATTAACCAAGTAGTTAAATTGTTTTCTTTATGACAGATTTCATAATGGAAGATTAATATGTTTTGTTTATTTATTCTCTAGGTCCTTCTCTTCGGAAGTGGCTTAATGGATATGTTATACAGATTGATTTTGTTTTCTATACTTCACCTTGCTCCTGCTGTTATTCTACTGTGTGGTAAGACACTCAACGATAAAATAATTATTAATATCTGTATGGATTGAACATTTTCAAAACCAATACTAAATATTTTTAACGTTACTTGAATGGTCTCCGAAATGATAACATGATTCCATGTCAATTTTACCAAGTCATTTCCACTCCGCTGATAACATCCCCTCCATCCCTACACCGTCAATAGCTTTTCGCATCATGTCATTTTCTTCCGGCATCAATCATTCATACTTTACTCTTCACGCCAATCGCAAATATAAAATAAAATTTCACGGAAAATTGAATTTTGTTGAGTAAATGTAATATTTCAGTAAGAGGGACGACTTATATACTACATACAAAATACATTTTTATTCTGAATTTATCTTGATTCAAAATTGCAACGTTGAATAGATGTACTGATTACATCTTTTCCGATAAGTCGTATTTACATTACAATCATAACAGAAATCAGTCGTCATACGGGTGATTTGGCTTTAAAAATAACTCAAATGTATATTTGAGTTTTTCTTACTCTTTTTCGACGACATAAGCTTGTTGGCAACTTAAGTCCGTTTCTTGGTATATATTGTGTAAATTTTGATTTTCAAATCTAAATTTTCCATTTCGAAATCTAAGCTTTCTAAACGAGTATTACTCTGTAGTGTAAAATATCTCTTACAAAAAATTCCATCATGTTGTTTAATGTAAGTGTTGTGGAGTGAAAATGTAAGTAGGGATATCCTTGAAGTAAAGAGGAGCCTAACTTACTTTTATCTCTTCTCAGTATAATAATAAAATTGAATCAGACAACTTATACATTTCCAGACGTTCTTTCATTCATACCACAAAATTGTTCAATTGAGTTGTTTCACCCAATCCGTCTTTCTGACATGCAAAGAATCAGCCCGAGGCTTGAAACCTTTCTATAGCAATTACTTTCACTGTTTCATGGGATTGTAGTGCAACATAATACTTAAAGTACAAGAATCTAATTCATAACCATTAAAGTGACAGATTGATTTGCAAAACTTAATCTTCAAAAAACCATCACTTTTGATGCTTTGATTCTATTGACCTGATGTTCTTTTATCATCTACCACTAATACGAAGATCTACATGAGGCACCAAATTAAAAAAAAAATGTTTGGATGTTCGTATGATGATGTGATTGCTATGTCGTTGACGACGGTGGGGGTAGGAGGCTGCGCGTTGACGTATGGAGAAGAGTGACACCTGTGGTTGGAGGAAGTGAGGGGTTGTGAAATGAAATCACATGGATGAACAAATAGCTGAAACAGATAAATTCTTTGAACCACACGCAACTTTTTCCACAAAGTCGTATAGAGCCAATTTACTTAACTGCTATATATTACAATAAAATAACAAATGAGTTTTTGATTCGTAGCTGTTCGCAACAGTTCAAAGTATAAACCTTTTTTGAGCTCAGTTGATAAACCTTGTATAATAGGATGCAAAGTATCGTCTAACTGAAATACTTTAATTCCTTAATCTTTTCTAGAGTGGAACAAAATGATAAGAGTTATGCGCTCACTCAACCCGCCTCAAGTGAGTAACCTTAAAGTGTTGTGAGCAACTTCCAACTTCAAGAGATTACTTGTTTAATTTTTAAAAGATTTGTCTAAATAAATTTACTTATAAAATTTTGTAGATACACGTGGATCATGGAGAACTTACAGTCCAAAGGATCCGTCTGATGAAAAACTCTTGCGTCTTCATATTTATGTTTGCTTCATACTCACTACCACATGGAGTACTCGAGGTGCTAGATTCACCTGTTTTCAACATGTCTCCTACTGTTACATTTTACCATACAATGCTTCGAGATTCTATTTACATGTATGGATTTGTGATTGTCACGATATATCCTATAATTTTGTTTTATATACGAGTTATCAAGCCAACCTCTTCCTTCTCAAAAGGTATTTTTATCAACAATAGCTAGATACTTTTTATTCCAGTGAAATCGCATAGATTTATAATTTAAAATTTTAGATGTATATATATAAACAAATTTTCAATAGGTAATCTGTCAAAGTGAAGGAGAAGATTAAAGAATTATATAATAATTGTCGTACATTATTGTGTCAGGTAGATAAAAAGGGAATTAGATACAATGAAACCTATATTTTTCTTTTTAGAATGTTATACTGATAGTCGACAATTATAGTCTTGTTACTAAGTGAATTCCTTTCTAGAAATCTTATTAACTTCACAAAACCGTTTTGTTATTTGAGTAATCATAGTCTTAGAAAATTATATTATACTGAACAAACGAATTGAATATTGGAGAAATATGAGATTGCCGAAATTTGAATGCAGTAGTGTTTCCAACAAATGGAAATAATAATATGATACACTTGGTAGGCATAGAATATCCAAGTGGGCTCTATAAAACTTATGTGCAAATTGGCAATCTTTGTTAGAGCTTGACAGAATTGAAACATACATATCAAATTGCATTTTCCATGTTCTTTAATCAACGCATACTAAGGAAAGTGAACGAGAGTAGGGATTTTCTTTCGGACAAACCTTTACTCTAAAACCTACAAATAATCGTTCTTATAATCACTATTCTTATTATTATTGTTCTTTTAAGGACAAATTGGGTCTTATAGTTAGGTGGAAAATTCAATCCTCAAGGTCAGAAGCATGAACTTATCCGCAGGTTTTACAAAAACTTACTCGGATATGCTAAATTTGTTAACTCAAATCAAACCATATGGGATTGGGTCTCATAACATTACGTTCTCTTAACAGATGGTCTTATTAACTGTCGACTACCGTATTTATAATTTAGCCTTTGCGGCTGATTCACAAAAATAAGTGAAAGAATCAAGCGTCATCCATCATAATGTACCTCGTCAGATTATCGATGTTTGAATTGATATTGTAAAGCGATATTTATTTACTTCATGTAATCAATCATTCATCTATATGTTGTATAAAAATATATAGTACAAACGTAATAATAAAGACGCATTTAGTAATGTTAGACGGAATTGGGTATAATGGTGGGGATTGGGTTTTGGTAGGGGTTTGGGGAATTGACTAGGGCAGGGTTAGGTCAGAGATCAAACTATCACGGGACGTAAATTGGGAAAATGGGATTCCGACTTGACTGTCTTGGGAGAGATGTTGACGGGACGAGGGCTGGGGAGACAGTTTTACGCCCTTCTGGAAATCACAGATTTCCAGGAGTTTGAAAATGCTAGATTTTGTAAGGCATGGGAACCAGACTTCAGACGCCTCAAGGGGGCGCCTGTCGTCTGGACAGTGGAAGAGAGGGACGCGAGGAAAAGTGGAGAAAGGTCACTTTTCCTCTAACAGTAAACATTGAACTCGAGAACAAGGAAGACAGTCGGTCAGCTTTGAATACTACATGCTACAAGAATATGACAAAACGAAGATTGAATAAAAAAAAATTTTTTTTTTCTGTTTTCGGTGAGTTTACAAACATTACTCTTTTCTTCTGAAAATACAGTAACATTGGATCAGTCGAAATATAAGGTACCCTGCGGTAGCATTACTACATTACATCTATGTTCCATCCATGTAACAACCATATTTTTGTTTACTTCGACTATACCAAAATATATGTTTCCAAGTGAAAATACCTATGTCCAAAGTATTTACTGCAAATATTCCTAAAGGCAGAAGTTTTCCTACTGTTAAAAACTTCCTAGTCGTAAAACCCAAGTATTAATTAAAAACATATTCTATTTGAAGTTGTAATATTAAAGTAATATATAAAATTGATACGTCAAAAATTGCTACATTGATTCCTTCAAAATTTGTCAAATTCAAGCACAGAAATTAACATTTTATGCTAAAAAATTAAAAATTCTTCTACGCTCCAGCTTCGAGTTTTTAATGATTCGGAGAACTCGAGTTTCCAGCCAGCGATATTTTATAAGCTGTCACACTTATAATTACAAAATCTGAGTCATTATATTTTACATAATGTTGGGCAAGTCTTGAATTTTCTCCCAAACGCAGTACCTATTGTGGAAGGAATAGCCCTTCACACTAGGTTGGGAGTTCTGTATCGTCAGGTGTGTAGATGTGAGGAGACTCGTAATCTCACTGTAGCCAAGCTAGGCTTTAATACCCAGGGTCAATAAGTATGAGTTATAAACTCTCCTGTGAGATAAGGAGACCCATTGGCCAGTGTAGAAATACACCGGCTACTCTACTTTTTGACTCATTTCCCACACTAGTATATGAAAAACTCGCATGGAATGCATTAATAAAAAATGTTTTCAAAGTATACTCTTTATAAAACTGGGATTGAACTGAAATCCTGAAAACTTGATAAACACAGAAAAAGTTTAAAAAAATACGTAGCTACACATAAATGGCTATAATGGAAGCTGTCATGACAACCAAGTAGGAACATAGAGTTACGGAGTATCGTAGACGAAGTTCATGAAGTGTTCAACTTATTTATTAGAAACGGAATTGAGAATTAGGAAAAATTTCAATGGATTTGCACTGCAAGTATCAACAGCAATCCCCAGATGCGACAAAACGGTAGCAGAGATCGGAACAATTACAATTACTTTTAATTAACTATTTTAATTACCTTCACATATTACGTAATGGTAATTCAATTACATTCTTATTGTAAATGAATTACATTACAAACTAATTGTAATGTAAAGTGTAGTTTTGTATAATTGAAGTGATTGAACCTGCTTTCATTCGCAATACAATCACAGATTACAAATATTTTTTATTCATTTTGCTTTGTCAATTATGGTAACATCAATTCTAGGTGTATTTCGCTGTTGGTTGAGTTTTATCAGGATAAATAAGCGCAAACTGATAGAAATACAAATCGGCCGTTCTCAAAAATTCTACGAAGACTCAATTTGAGACGTATTTGTCATTATTTTTATTCCTTAAAGTTTTATGAAAATAGACAACTATACTAATTTAATAAATTTTAAGCACAAAATTTCCAGTGTACTTTTCGAAAAACTCCCAGAACGAAGCAACAAAATAATGTAAGAATTTTAAGTGCAAAAATTAATTTTGTCTGCAATGGAAACAGGTTCATTTATTTATATTGTTACGGTTTGCTTGTTGGGTTGACCTTTTTGGGTACAAAACCAGGTCAAGTTAACAACACAATGAACCGCAATGAAAACTAAACCCTAAAACAAAAACAAACAACAAAAGTTAATTTTCCTTTAGATGAAATAAAGCAAATCTTTATTTCAAGAAACTATCACACACACAAATACATCAATACACAACACAACAATACTCTCATAAAGAGACCTATCAAAAGCCAGTCCTCTGCACAGAAGGACAAGTAACACGATAAAAAGTATAATTTTTCTACAATTACAACATTGTAGAAAAATTCAACACAAAGACAAAGACAAAGAAACCTATTCTTACTTTCCTCTGCACACAGAGAAGAATAATAATAACTAATAACTAAACAAAGGAAAATTGTAACACATACATAAAAACTAATAATATTATTATTACTATACACTGTTTCAATATAATAATTAGAAAAAGTAGAAACGCCCCGTAAAATAAAATTTGTTGAATTAATCAGATTATAAATAATTCTAAATCAATGTTCATTGTAATTTAAAAAAATTTAATTGAACATTACTCAATTACAATTAACATGTACTTGATTACACAATTCATTAATCGATTACATCAGACAAGTAATTGTAATTGTAATTGTAATTGATCCCAATTTATAAGTGTAATGTGAAATGTGTAATTGATTAACAATTTTCATGTAGGGACATCTTAGCTAATTCTGAAAGTGTGATAATTGTGAAAAGTTTATAAAAACTGTGTTAGTTTAAACATTTCAGGGAGTTTTTTAAGAAAATGCAGACAATGCATCTGTCTATCCTTGGAAATTTTTGAAATTCAAAAAATTATCAGATTTAGTGGTTACTTGCGAAAACTAAAAGGTAAAAAAAATTCCGACTACAGAGTTTTGGAACACGATTGCAAATTTGGACACTTTAACTGTTGGATTCATTGTAAGTTTTTATGCTTTTGTCAATCGATAGACTAGAAGTACTAGATTGACTTTCTAATTAGAAATTAATAATTTATCAAATTTTAAACTAATTAATCGAATGTCACAATTACAACACAAAAGTCATCAAATGTGTGCAATTGTGAAATTTTAAATCACAATGTTATGGGCATAAGTTGACCACATCAATTTTATACTCAAATTTCTCAAGAATTCAAGAGACCAAACACATGGCAAAAGATAGGGTTCCAAAATAATTCAACCATTAACTTCTGGAACCTCCAATAAATAGCCAGATAACCGAATCTTGTTCTAATTTTCACTATTAACGTCAGTGTCTCTACTATCTAATGTAGAACATTTGACTTAGAATGACCGCTAAATAATGGTGTCTAACTTTTCACAATTACCACACCTTGTTTTCACAATTAGCACACTTTATAATGTACTTGGTTTGAAATAATGTATTTATCATAGGGAAATATAGCTGTATAAGGTCAACACGGTTATAAGATCAAAACTGATATGAGACCCGAATTCTTAGCCCTAGTTCATGCAAAGTTGCAAATATATATAAGACCAAAACATGCGCAATCTCTACATTTTCCTTCAATCTTCTTTTCAGAAGCTAAACACGTGCTTTTGTATACTAATTTTCTTCCACAAACTTTTTTTACTACTTCTCACACCTAAATTCTTCAATACGCCAAGTTATTGATTTTAAAATGGAAAAGTAAATTTTTTTTTGTTATCCTAAAAGAAAATAATTGTTCTTCTGAAAGCTGGAAAAACGAGTAGAAGGTGCAGATGAACATGGAGGAATCATAGGTTAGTTCAAAGATACAAATTTAAATTTCAGCAAAAATTTCCATAGATTTATAAATTTACATCTCTATGTAGGCAACAGCATTTCCCACTTTGTAATCAAAGATTTCCTTGACTACTCATCGAAAGTTTCAATCTGGCATTACTCATCCGCGTCTTAGCTGTTTTTAACATTAAATTCTTGACTTAAAATNTTTCCTTGACTACTCATCGAAAGTTTCAATCTGGCATTACTCATCCGCGTCTTAGCTGTTTTTAACATTAAATTCTTGACTTAAAATTTAAACGTTCCTTAAGTTAATAAGACCACCAACAACACTATCTGTTTGAAACTTACGAAATTATGCGTTCTGAGATCAAGTGAATGTAAAACAAGTATGTCATTGACTTCAATTGCATTAAATCATTAAGCATCAGTTTCATTGGGAGTGTAGCAATCATATTAACGATAAGACTGGTGCATTGTAAATAGCACTATTTTGCATTAAACGAGTTCAAAATTGATTTAAAAAAGGCCAAATAGTTTCAACCTTAGTTATCTCGATGACCGCTTGATCTACCGGCTTGGTAGTGATTACAAGTGTCAAGTATCCTTCTGCCAATTAATCCGTGGTTAAAGTTAATTTTCCTTTTTTCTCCGATTAAAATATAATCAATGATTAATTTTTTTNTGCCAATTAATCCGTGGTTAAAGTTAATTTTCCTTTTTTCTCCGATTAAAATATAATCAATGATTAATTTTTTTCTAATTCCCTAAGACTACCCGAAAATGGTGAACCTAGCCATAAAAAACACAAATTTCGATTTAGAAACGCCAACAATTTTCCGTTATCAGATATATTACGAGTTATTTTGTTTCTTGTTGAGAACAGTCGTTCATTAAAAATAGTGCANGATTTTCCGTTATCAGATATATTACGAGTTATTTTGTTTCTTGTTGAGAACAGTCGTTCATTAAAAATAGTGCAAACAGAGGCTATCAGTGTTCTGTCCGACCTGTTTATATTATAGGTAGAAAATAACTTAGTGGTGAGTCCATAGTTTAGTGAGTTTATCGTAATTAAAACAAATTAAAATACGAAACTAAAAGTTATGTTCCAATATGAAAACACAATAATAAAAAAATAATTTTACGACAGTTGTAATCTTAAAAAAAATATTGAAACCCTAACGACAGTTTCATTCGTAGCAAGACAATTCGATAAACACGTCACACGCATATTCGACTGTTTAGGCCGATACATCGACCAAAGCTTCGGCCTAGGCGAAACAGGCTTCTCCATTGTTTCGGTTTTGACCGAAGCGCAATTTTACGTTTAAGGCAACTCTACTAAAGTATATAAGGATATTCCACTTTTCAGATTACCGTTTCAAGTTTCCGCAAAACTGCACAACGGTAGACTACGATACATAAAACACGTTTAAGTGGGATACAAACTAAGTTAATAATTGAACTGATTTCGAAAAGAAATGAACATGGGTTTTCGAATTTCCAGGAGTACCAAGGTAGGAGGAGATCTCAATGTTTCATTATGTATAACTTTTGCAAATTCTAGCGGTCAAAGCAGGTAATAATAATTTCAGAAATCAAAGGGAAGGTAGAATTTATTTTTGAACAATAGAATTATCAATAATCCTTGGATCATTCTCCATTGTACACTAATATGTCGATATTCAGGAGTGACCTCTCGACAAGGCAAATTGTACCNTCCTTGGATCATTCTCCATTGTACACTAATATGTCGATATTCAGGAGTGACCTCTCGACAAGGCAAATTGTACCAAGTCTTTGTGATGGACACAAACTATTCTATAATCATAACAAAGTTGAATCAACAGGCAAAATAGTGGGCTGTCATATTCCCAACAAAAGATTAGGAAAGAAAGTCTCATGTTACTGCTTTTGAATAATTTCTAGCGCAACATGATGCGACCACTTTTCAATATTGTATGTGGANCAAGTCTTTGTGATGGACACAAACTATTCTATAATCATAACAAAGTTGAATCAACAGGCAAAATAGTGGGCTGTAATATTCCCAACAAAAGATTAGGAAAGAAGTCTCATGTTACTGCTTTTGAATAATTTCTAGCGCAACATGATGCGACCACTTTTCAATATTGTATGTGGAGAAAGAAAGAAAAAAAACTTGGAAAATAGGTTGGCTTTTGTTACGCTCATTACTATGTTACACAAAGCGGAAGTATTCCACCCATTTGAAGAAAACCTTTCAAAGCGACAATGCAGGAAAAACAAAAATTGACTAAAGTTTAACTTAGGTACAAAATTTTGAACAGTAAAGTTTGATTTGATTGTAATTTATTAACTTGTCTAAAATATCAGTTTATATTAGAAAATTGTATAATACTTCAACACTCTTAGTTTAAACAAAGTTTATATTTACAATAATTTGTGTGATTTAATCACCAGTCCTAATTAGGTAACTGAAGGGTAATTTTAATTTAATTTCATGATTAACGTTTGTTTAATTTTTTTGATTTTTCGTAAATGAGACCAAAGTGATGTTAAAGTCTCTTGAAGTTAATTGTTATTATGAGTATTAGTATACGGCAGAATATGTTTTCTGATGCCCTCTACCTTTTTTCAAATTTTGAACTGTCGATGATTTGCCATTGCACAATTAAAAATTACATTTTTGTAAATTGTTTACCAATGAGGTTTGCTTTATGCAAAGGAGACTCCATTGTAATTCACGCTGATTTTGAAATGAGGATAAGGCTCGGAATTACGCCAAAAGCTGACACATGGCCCAATTTCCCTCGCAGTATGTTTTGGTGCAATAAAGCTAATATATTTTGAAAATGTATTTCAAATATTCAAACTGGTATTTTGTATTTTATTTTAAAAGTTAGAATTTTGTGTATTTTGTCTAAGTATTTTGGANCAAATATTCAAACTGGTATTTTGTATTTTATTTTAAAAGTTAGAATTTTGTGTATTTTGTCTAAGTATTTTGGAAATACTCTACCTTTGTATTTTGCCAGGCATTTGAAAAGAGCAGAAAATTAAACATTTTAGAGATATGTTTTGCAAGAGACGTACAGCCTGTTGCATCATTCGAAGTTAAATTATCTTGAAATAAGTGTAATAGTAGTTCCTTAAAAAAAATCAAGTTTATCAAAAATTAGGCAAATTTTGAAAAAAATTTTTTTTTCTTTTTGAAGATTAGTTTTAGAAGATTAGAAGTTTAGAATTAGAAGAAAAAGAAAAAACAAATTTTTTTTTGCATCTTCTACTGTTATATTTTTCAATATATTGCCATCATCTTGTTTTATGCTTATAGAGTTACCAGGTTACATCAAAATAGTTAATAAATTCGCCGAGCCTCTGATTGCGACGTAATTCTAGCTAAATATTTTATGACTAAACTCTAGAAATGTTCTTTTCTGCTTGCATATGTTAAAAAAAATTCATAGTTTTACTCGGTCATCAGCGGGCGTTTTATTCATAAACTATGTTAAATTTCATATCAATTAACATATCACTTCTCTGAATTTCTGAAAGGGTACAAACTTTGCGAAGTGAGAACATTTTTGGTTAAAATGACAAATGTGTTTCTGCAATATGATTTATTATAAATAAAAGAACCCTCTAATATATATATATATCCCGGGACTACTGTGGCTTGATACACCAACTAATACTTTGCTCAAATCTTAAATCGTAAATATATCATAAAAGGAGTTCAAAACCTGCAATAAAATAGTTAAGCTTCTTGATAACATAGAAAAATACAAAAACTGTATTTGTGCAAAAATAAAAAATATATTTTTACTATGTTATACTTATTATTTTACACTGATGAAATAAATAAAACATTGTGAAATTATACAGGGTGAACCAACTTAATCCGGGCCGTAGAAAGTCGCTTTCACCAAAAAAAATTTAAGACAGCAAATAAAGAGCGCGAAATACAAAAGTTGTAAGGAATGAAGTTAGCGTGTGTTTGAGAAAACATTCCTCTGCAAAAATAAAATAATTTAAACAAAGGCCATTCTGTAATGCTGAAAGATGGGTAGTTGAGAGAATGAGCAACTAGAGGAATGGGGTACGATCCCTTGGCATCTATTCCACCTGACTCAACAGAGAACCTGCCGACCCCTCCTCTCTCTGTCTCT
>NIPM01000041.1:287251-351488 GCA_002738285.1 Holacanthella duospinosa | reverse complement strand
ATGAAGCCTATGCCCAATCGAAATAAGGTTAGGTACCCTAAGTCAAGTGGTCGCGAGGAGGACCACACCTGTGTAGAGGGAGAGCGCCTGCCGGTTACGTTCCGACAGAGACGTATAGGACCCAAGGTTTTAACTAACCTTGTATTTGGCAAGCTCTCCTATACGGTCCGTGTAGACGAGGGGTCTAATATATCGGTTATTAGTCCCGAGTTCTTACATACAGTAATAGGGTGTGTACATAAGGAGTACACAGTATCCCCACTGTGTGTGAGGACAGCGTCGGAAAGAATTACCCTGACACGGTATGTGGAATTAGTATTCACATGTAGTAAGAGAAAGTCTCTATGGGGTTTTTATGTAATGCCCAAGCTTCCAGAACCCCTGTTGTTGGGGACAGACTGGACCAGGCGTTCTTCATCACTTAGTATGGATGAAGATTGTATGCCTGAAAAGGGGAGTAGCCCTACAAGGCTTAGTTTAAGTAACGGCCAAGGTGAGGAAGCCCCCAACCCAGAGAATCTAAGTGATTCAGATGGAATTCTTCCAGTCGACTTTGTATGCGACCGGCAGACTGAAAATAGAGTTTATAAGTGTTCATTGGTTGACACAGTACGCATTCCTCCAAGGTCTGCGAAGAGAGTCACGGTGAAGACACCTGATATCTCAAGCGGTTCAGTGATTTTGTGTCCGAACCGAGAGCTCCAATTAGCTCATAACATAATACAGCCGTATGTATATGCTGTTATTGTTGACCATGTAACTGATGTATGGGTCACAAATTTTGGCCGAGTTCCAATTACACTGGCCAAACATATGACCTTGGCTACTGTGGATATGTGTCCAGCAGGAGCCCAAGTTTTGTTACTTGGTGAGAGTAACTCGTCCTCTCAATCGAATGTAAGTCATTCTGTTGAGGAGTCTAAGCAGAGGCTTGGGTTAAAATTAGGTGAAAATCTGACTCTATGTGAGCAGAAAGACATTCTTAAGCTGATAGAACAGTTTTCTGACGTTTTTGTAACTGAAGAAGCTGATGTTGGTAAGACCAACCTCTTTAAGCATAAGATAGATACAGGAGACCATCCGCCGATAAGGCTGCATCCTTATCGTGCTTCTTTTGTAGAGCGCGGTAGGATCAAGGAAAAGGTGGATGAGCTCTTGGAAGCAGGGATTGTAGAGGAGTCTACTTCTCCGTGGGCAGCGCCAGTCGTCTTGGTGCCAAAGAAGAGCGGAGGTTTTCGTTTATGTATCGATTATCGGAAGCTCAATGCGGTGACCAAGAAAAATGCGTATCCGCTCCCAAGAATGGAGGATGCTCTGGATCGGTTAGGTGGAGCTAAGTACTTCACTGTGCTAGACCTTATCTCTGGCTTCTATCAGATAGAAGTCGATGAGAAAGATCAAGAAAAAACGGCATTTGTGACGCCAGACGGCCTCTATCAATTTAGGAGACTAGCAATGGGTTTATGTAACGCACCATCTAGTTTCCAATATTTAATGGATGCAGTGTTGTCAGGTCTTAAGTGGACCATGGTATTAGTATACCTAGACGACCTCATAGTATTTGCCAAAACGTTTGAAGAGCACCAGCAAAGGCTCAGAGCTGTGTTGCAATGCCTTCAAAAAGCCTCACTAACCTTGAAAACGAGTAAGTGTCGTTTTGGGGCAGACAAGATTGAGTATCTTGGCCATGTTATATCGAGTGAGGGAGTTGAAGTTGACCAGGGAAAGGTTTCAGCGGTTACCAAATTCCCTGTTCCAACTACCCTAACTCATATACGGTCGTTTGTTAACATGTGTGGTTACTACAGACGATTTGTAAAAGACTTTGGCAAAATAGCCATGCCTCTTAATTTGTTGTTGAGGAAAGATCAACCCTTCGTGTGGGGTGAGTCCCAGCAGGTGGCGTTTGATAAGCTTAAGCTCGCATTAGTTACGAGCCCGGTGTTAGCTTATCCAATGGAAAATGCCGAAACTGAGATTCACTGCGACAGCAGTGGTTATGGAGTAGGAGCCACTCTTGTACAGGTACAGGAAGGTAAGCCACGTGTCATTGCCTACGCAAGTAGATCAATGACAGAAATAGAGAAACGCTACACTGCGAGTGAGCAAGAGTGCTTGGCCGTAGTGTATGCGGTACAAAAATTTAGGCCCTATGTGTACGGGATCCATTTCACTGTCCTCACGGACCATAGTGCTCTGAAATGGTTATTCTCAGTAAAAGATCCACATGGCCGACTTGCTAGATGGTCCTTTGTACTACAAACACAGGATATGACGATTCAGTATCGTCCTGGTAAAGTCGCCAATGACGTGGACCCATTGTCGCGTTTCCCAGTAGACCCTCCTGAGTCCATGGACTCGTCGGATGTCCTGGTGCTCGAGGGTATAGACTTGAGAGCAAAGCAGCTAGAGGATCCATTAGTTGGAAAAATCCTTACTTTCATTGAGGAAGCCGAAGGTCGCTCCTCTGGGGAAGAGGCCGCACCACGGGCGCCAGCACCCCATATAGAAGACTATAGTGTCCAAGACGGAATTTTGTATTTCGCTGGTTATGAGCCTGAAGGTAGGTCCTGGAGATTGGTTCTACCAAAGGGACTAAGAAAAGAGATTCTCTTGTCCATACATGCCAATGAGTTAGGCGGTCATTTAGGAATGACTCGAACATGGACTACTGTGAAATCTCGTTTTTACTGGAAAGGAGTCTACAGAGATACTCGCAGGTTTGTCCTTGGATGCTCTGTATGTCAGATCCATAGAGTCCGCAGAAGTCCTGGCCAAGGACTTATGCAAGACTTTGAGGAGGTATGTTCTCCCTACCAAAGAGTTGGAATAGATTTTATAGGACCGTTTGTTACGTCTGAGAAAGGAGGCAATAAGTATGCCTTGATCTTTGTAGATCATTTTAGTCGTTATGTCGAGTCATTGGCAGTTCCCTCAGCGACGGCTGAGAGTGTCGTAGATGCCATACGGGATAAGATCCTGCTACGTCACTCAGTGCCTAAGGAGTTTGTGATAGACCAAGGTCGCCAGTTTACATCGAAGCTTGTAAAAGCTGCGAGTGAGAGGTCGCGATATAAGTTACGCTTCACAGCACCTTATCACCCTCAAAGTAATGGTATTACTGAGAGGTGTAACCAAACTCTGAAAAAGATGGTCGCCAAATTTACGAGGCCTGACCAAAAAGACTGGGACGAATGTTTGGCAGCGGCCACATTCGCGTATAATGCTACAAGAAATGAGTCTACGGAGTTTACTCCATTTTACTTAGTGTATGGACGTGAGCCTAGACTCCCAATAGACTTGGATCTACCATTGAGGTCAGATCCGGAAATTACGAGACAATTTCCTAGAGATCTGGATGTAGCTAGGTGCACAGCTCAGAGGAACTCACGTAGGGCACATGAAAAATCGAAAAGTCGATTTGATAAAAAACGTGTTCCAACAAAATTTTACATAGGAGAAAAAGTTCTTCGTATAGTACCTGTAAGAAAGAAAGGTCTTTCACAGGCTTTTCTAGCTCAAAAGGTTGGTCCTTTTGAGATAACTGGGCAGATAGGCCCAGTAGACTTCAAAATCAAACCGCTAGATGGAAAGAGAAAGAGACATATAGTTGTCCATGTAAATGATTTAGTTCCTTTTCATAGCGAGTTTGACACTATTTCCCCCTCATGGAGTTCGTCCCATAGTAGAAATAGTAAGGTTAGGCAAATTTCTTTATCTTCAAGTGATGAAGAAAATTTACCTAAAGTAATTAGTCAAAAGTCCTCTGGTATGTCCAGTAGGCAAATGAGTTCGAAGACTTCCTCGGGAAAGTCAAAATCGAACTAATCAATCAGTCAAATACAATGTCAGTCGTCTGTAAAGTCACCTTTGGCGCGACAGGTAACCTTTCCTCTCAGTTCAAGCGATAACGAAAAGCTTATAAATACTGCGAGAGGAAAGGTAACGGTTGACAAACAAAATCCAGTCGCCGTCGAAGACCCTGCCCAAAAGAATAGACGCTTCATTAGGACCAAGAAGCCTCCAAGACGTTTCGGTTGGAGTGATTCTTAAAGAATATTTGTCATTACTATGGAGGACTTACCAATGGAGATGGAAGAGATTGTGGTGATGGGTCCACCAACATTACCTCCAGGAATTGGGTCTGGGTCAAATTGGTACCCTTGCCATTTCCTGAGGTGATAGTTACTCCAAAGAAAGGGAAGTTAAGCGGTCCGGTTCCGCTCCCTAGAGTGCAACAAGTGTTGACTCCGCCAGTGCCAACGTCAGCCCCACTTATCCCACCACAAGCTCCGACACCAGCATCTACAGTCAGAGCTGCAGCAAGGGCTCATGTGGAAGCAGCAGCAAAGGCTCATGCTGAAGCAGCTGCAAGGAAAGCTGCAGCAGCGTCTAAGAGAGCGGAGACAGCAGCAGCAAAAGTGGCGGCATCAAAAACTACGCCAAAGATACGGATGCCCACATCTAAGTCCACACTTCTTCAAGCTCCGACTCAGAGATGGGGGAAATTTAGGATCCCTATGATCCCTCGTCCGGCTCCAACAGAAAAAAAGTGGTACAGGCACCCTACATTATCGTGCAAACGTCAGAGGATTTGTTGGCAGTCACCGGGATAATAGGGGGAGCGAACATGGCACCAGTTCGTGCCCGAGTGCCACCGCCAAATCCGGTTCCGGNTTTGCATCGGAACAGATATTTTATAGTGATTACAATAAAATTAACTTCACTTCCATCATTTACTATTCTCTATCACCTGCCCCAAGCCGCTTTTGGTGAAAGGCGAAGAAAGAAGGCCCGGATTAAGTTGGTTCACCCTGTACAATATTGAGACGGTGATGTTTGTAGATTATGCAAGCGTTAGGCTTGCATAATTAAACCTATTTTTGATCCTTTGTCTTTTGTTTCCGAGAAAAAAAGCCAACGGACTTTTGTCCGATTGGCTCTCCTTCACAATGTAGTTTTTGTCTTTGTTGTGTACAAAGATAAAAACTACATTGTGAAGGGATATTGGTTTCATTATGGATTTGACGTCCGGTTCGTCAAGTCTCTTTTTGGCTTGGAAGTCTCCAATTGTTGGAGAATTGTTAATTTAGTTTAAAGTTTATTGTTTTAATAAATTATTGGGACGTTAAATGCCCAGGGAAAACTTACCTGCAATATTTGTAATATTATTTCATAGTTTAGTAGGGTCAGAGGTCAGTAAGTATAGGTAGGTTAGGTCAGAAAGTGAATTTTGGGAGTTTGGTTCGGAAAAGAGAGAGTGAGGAGGAACCACGGACGGTGGTTTCCGGAGTTAGTATCATCATCCAGTCCGTCCGCTCATCATTTGGAATCCAGGAGGATTCCAAATCGTCACAATATGAATTATTTTTAGGATTTTGACAGTTGAAAAATTGTTTCTTTCCATAGGAGCAAAATATCTCCTTTGTATTTAATTAGGATGAAAAGAGACATTGAAATATTTTGCGAAGTGCCAACTTTAACATTTGAAATATTTTAAGTATCTGAATGAACAAACGGTGAGTGTTTGGTTATGAACGAGACACTCATTTATCAATATTGCTAATTGTTACTTCTCCCATTCAGCGATTACAATTCAGCACAAAGAAGCTTGAGTACTTTCTCCGTAAATGTAATTTGTTTCACGTTTTACTAAGTTTTCTGAAAACAGAATTTGAAAAGATTTGTTAGTTATGAGTAGTTGTGGGTGAATTTTGTAGTATTTTACTACTTAAAATATCAAAATCGTAATTTGAAGTTTTTCTACAAAGAATTAAATACATCCCATATTAAATTGAAAAATGTATTAAATATATGGTAAAATGTGCGTTTATTTCACAATAATTTGTGAAAGGGAGGTAATTTACAAAAGTAAATAGTAAATAGGAGAAGGCACACATAACGCAAACATCGTATCTCCAACATATTGACGCGAAATAATACAATACGTTAGTTAATCACCACAAACAGCGTTTTTGAATACAATTGCTATGTTCGTTTGGTTGTTTGTACATTATGTGTGTCATTATGTTTCTGAAACCATAGTGATTTTCAGTAGTGTGAATTGCTCGCATTCTCCAATCCATTCCAAACCTAACTTCTTCTCTGTAACCTATTTTCTATGTAAGGTTGTTTTTATGCAAATCTTGACTTATTCTATAATGTCTCTTCATTATTTTGTTAGATTTGTAATTGTATTTTTTATAAACAAAATGTCCAATGAGGCNTATTCTATAATGTCTCTTCATTATTTTGTTAGATTTGTAATTGTATTTTTTATAAACAAAATGTCCAATGAGGCTCTGTTTTTGTTTATAATACCTGTCTTGTCTTTTTGACTCCTTTTAGCTAATATGTTTATCTCATGTGATATGTTCGAAAAACAAAAAAACTCGAAAACGCTAAGATCCATCGAAAAATGATTGATAAAATCAAATCATAAGGATTAATTACGACGAAGAAACGGACAAATGAATATTAAATAATATTTGTTGATTTTTAAGACGGACCAACAGCAGAGGTCAAATGTCGGTAAGTTTTGTATTAATTATTCTGAATTCATTGACCTCTCTAAAGGCAATTTGTTAACTTCATTTAACTTTTTTGGTTAATAGTGACTTCAGTTTCAATACTATTTCGAAACTTACCTGTTGTGCTTTCTATTAGAAGTTGTAGTAAGTATTCATCCAAACTGGTCATACGTTTTCAGGTAAGGAGCCAANATGTTGTGCTTTCTATTAGAAGTTGTAGTAAGTATTCATCCAAACTGGTCATACGTTTTCAGGTAAGGAGCCAATCGTTTCATTTTTTTTAGTATAATAGAGAGTATTGTGTTATGATCAAATTCCTACAAAAAGTTATGAATTAGCCTTCTATCTCCTATTCTAGAAGAATTCCTCATAGTATTTTTGCTACTTATTATATTCGTACTCCATGTTTTGTTGTATTTATTTAAATGAATTTCTGATGAAGATGTTTGAAATATTTTCTTAAAACAAAATTTCATTCGTCACTGAAGCATTTGGCGAATTTTCCATAAAACGGAATTTCTATTGCTATAATACTCGCTTTATAGAATCGCATAGCAAGATGCATATCTATAATAAACTTTACGCATCTAAATCAGTTGGTATTAGCGATGCAATAGTTTGACTATTCATGTGCTCAAAGGAAAAGATTATTTTTAGTATTGTTTTATTATGACCACATCAACAAATTCATTTTTTGTTTTTAGCAATAAATTTAGCAACAGTGATGATTATGGTTAGCCATCGTACTTCCATTCTCTTCCTTGTTTGTCGACGGGACATCAAGTGCTGGATTTGAAGTAAAGAAATTGTGTGGCTTCAACATAAAGCTTGCTGTCCTATATATCAAAACAATATTAATATATGATTTCTTTATATAGAGTTTTGTTTCACATACTCCACTGGCATAATTGGGAAGTCCTCTACTCTCGGAATATGAGTAATTCCAAAAACATGCCATAGAACCACATCCTTGTCTTCTATGTTACTGTCTTCTTCTGCCCATTTGTGAACTCCAGTGTAATTTTTATTTCGATTGTATACAAAGCGTCCATCCGGGTAACGCTGCTCAAGGTCATCTGTGTAGGATGTCACCCAGACCGAATGTCGAGCGAAACCTATCTTTTCCCAAATGTAACTCTCTGGTTGGGCCATGAGTTTATGAGTATTCGTAGAAATCAGTTTATATGACACTGGCATTTGCGTGATGGGATTAATTGATGCCAAATTTGAAATTTTCCAAAACCGAGATGTCGCAGAGGATGCGTCAGTAGCGGCTTCTTTAGTACTTTTCAGTGGGGTCTCTTTTACTGTAAATCCAAGAGCATAAGGATTCGTTTCTGGATTTGGGGGCAAGGGCACTGCATCCACTGTTGAGATTTCATTCTTTACTCCATCCACCATTGTGTCCAAACGTACAGCAAAAATGTGTTGGTGGTACTGGGCATTGACACCAGGAGACACTGGAGTGCTAAAGTTTCCAGCAGGTTCTCCTAGGGCGACTAAACTAGTACTTAGTATCCCAGTAGCCTTTACTTCAAATCCAATGGATCCGTCTTGATAAAAGGACCAATAGAAAGCATAGTCGTAGTTGACAATTGAACATATAGAACTTATTACTAATCTACGAGAACGTGTAGTAATGCTCTTCTCAGTCCTGAAGTCCGTATGTTTGAAAAGAATCCCTGTGTCCTCCTCATGTAAACAAATGGCGTTTTTGAGAACGACTGGATTTCCTGCGTGATTGTTGACAATACCATCGAAATAATATATATTTCCCAAGCAGTCGCAACCTAGTTCCAAAGAATTTGTCTGGAAACCAAGTCCACAATCGCCAGCATCCAAAGCCTAAAAATTAAATGATTCATAAATATAAAAGATATTTGTACGAATGTTCTTATGCTAAATGTATTCAAAGGTTTTCGTAGAGAATCTAACCAATTTGCAGTAATTACTTTACCAACAATGGAGTCATCCACTGAGTACGTCATATATTGAAAGTATATTAATGAGTGTATTCATGACATTAAAACAAGATATCAAGCTTTGATANCTGAGTACGTCATATATTGAAAGTATATTAATGAGTGTATTCATGACATTAAAACAAGATATCAAGCTTTGATAAGCTGGTGTGTTAACACTCTCACGCGTAGATTACGCTCTAATAGCAACCAGTTAAAAATTTCAAAAAGTTTTTATTTCGAATTATATTCTGATTTGATACTACAGTCCATATCACTTGCNCTGAGTACGTCATATATTGAAAGTATATTAATGAGTGTATTCATGACATTAAAACAAGATATCAAGCTTTGATACCTAGCTGGTGTGTTAACACTCTCACGCGTAGATTACGCTCTAATAGCTACCAGTTAAAAATTTCAAAAAGTTTTTATTTCGAATTATATTCTGATTTGATACTACAGTCCATATCACTTGCAAAGAGGCCGATTTTGAGGGCCATGACTAAAATGCTTACCAACAACATGCTGACCGAGAAAAGGCTGACCAAGTAACAAATAAGGGATAACATTGGTCAGCATTTTATGTCAGCTTTTTGTCAGTATTTTAGTTAAAAAAAAGAAAAAGAAACTTTGCCATTGCTTATGAAGCAGTTTTATAACTCACATAAATCTCATCATTGGCCACATTAGTATTCAGAAATTTGAAATAGGCAACATTACGAAATGATCATCAATTGAAATATATGATAAAAACTTAGCATACCATTGAAATGTATTATAACAAATTGTAAAAAGATATAAAACAAATCGTACGAGATGTAATAGATACAAATATGAAAAAAAAAAAAAAAAATTTTCTTACACATTTGACTTGGTATGGAGGACGAGGATCGCCGTATGGAACTGTCATTTCAGCTAGAGCCATTCTATAAAAAAGTGGTCGAGTAGTTGGTCCATCTTGATAGGTAATATTGTGAAGCACCAAACCTTCCCGATAATTGAATCTGAAAAATAGAAAAGAATAATAGTCTAAATTCTAATCACATTACTGATTAACATATTACTTACCCAACTCTAAATGCGAATTTTTGCCATTCAACTTTATTCCCAGTGACCTTAAAACTAGGACCCTCAGGCGATATTACTTGTAAAGGTTTTACATCTTTTCGCATAAAATCCTTTGGTAAAAAATTAGAGTCATAGTTCATTGGTTTATCAGGCACTTGTACTTTTCTATTAACCACAGGCATGAATGCTGAATTTATTGGGATATCTTGAATATCTACAACCTTATTACTCAAGACATCGGCAACTAGGATGCAAAAGTAAGATTTGATTATGTAGTCACTTAAAATTTTCATAAAATCAACTTACCAGCAGTGAAATCCAAAGGATGGGCATACATGTTGTCTCCATCAAAGAGCTGAGCATACATGAAGCAACGAACAGGACGTTTCCCAACCCCGAATAGTTCTTGATGGTCTTTAGAATACCCAGTAGCCCTAGAGAAAATATCATATGCGGATTAGCATAATTTGCTTTTTATAGTCTAATTGGGTTGCAACTGGTTTTGTCAGCTAGAAGAGTGCATTTTCCCATAGAAAGTGAGAAACTTTGCACTTTTTCCCTACTCACCTATAACATGACCGCAAAACTAATTGTGTCCTTCAACAGGTTAAACTAATGTCAATCAGAGGACGAAATTAGCATAAATGATGCGCCAGTCATCACTCTCTTAAGCAACCTCATTGTACAGTTCCGCTTAATATTTTATTCAATAATTAATATACCTATACAGTTTAGTAGGTTCTAATAAATTGTAAATAGTTTCCATAATGGAACCTGTTAAGTACAAAAGCGGACACATAACCAAGGATATTATATTTGAACTATTAATTCTTTATGACCTGAAACTCCTAAACTGTGTCAATTCAACAAAAGTTTATGACCATTGCATATAAATTATGTTTTTCGTGTTTTGTGGAAATAATGATTTGTTTCGTTACATCTACTACGCAAGAAAAAATCGATTTTATTGATAATTTTGGTATAAATACGTATAGTGTAGTGTTGGATATGCATAATTATTCTGGTTTTGTTCAAAGTCACGTGTTCTGTCTTAACTTGAAATTTATTTGGAAATGGTTTGGAATCGACATTTGAAATATTTTGGTCTTCTTTTAATGCTCAATTCTATTGTCATGGAAAGTCAAACTCAATCACAATCCCCACCAAATCAGCAAGATCCTAACGCCAACCAATTTCAACAACAAGGAAACTTAACAGATCTACAAGCAACACAACAGTTCAATTCACAACCAAATGACGCTGTAGCACAGGCTTCGGATATTCATCAAATAACAACCTCTTCAACAATCCCTTCAACTTCAACAACACCTGATGATTCATTATTTGTATCTGCATTATCGACAAGCCAGGAACCACCATCATCAAGTCACAAGCCATCGTCAACAAGTGAAGAGCTATTATCAACAAGTCAGAAACCACCAACAAGTCAGGAGCCAATACCAACAAGCCAGAAGCCTTCTACTATTAAAATGCCACTTCCAGGATCAGCGCATCAAAATCAAGAAAGGTGTAAGCAAGCAATCAAAAATTTATTAAATTTTTAAGGGCCTAATAACCATTTACTAATTCAAATTTTGTTTTTCTGTATAGATGTGATAAAGTTCGTTTCACTAGGGGCTCTATTATTTAGCAAGTTTATGGGAAACAATCAACAGGAACAAAATGGCTAAAAAGTACATTGAGTTTCATATCAATATTTTAAATTATACCAAAAAATTGTTTTACCTTTACGCAAACTTATTAAAAGTAAAATTTATACAGGTTATGCATATTAATCAGCTGTTTGAAGCTGGTGTATCAACTTGAAATTGTTCACGTATCCAAACCGTATAGTAAAAAAAAACCATTTACGTAACTGAGCTGCAAACTGTCGTACTATTTGTCTTAATAAATATATTGACTGTACCAGTTTTGCATATTACAACCATAGGGTGCCAAATATGTAAACTTGACATTAAAAAATCTATAATTAGCACTTATGATTTTCAAAATCCGAACAAACAGACAACGATCCCAGAATCATCCTTTTCCTAAAATTTTTTGCAGTTAATAATACATAATGGTAAATCTATCAGATATTAGGACTATGCTTCGACTTCAATATTGTATGTAATATTGATTGATTACACTCCTCAATATTAATATATCAACAATATCGCATCATGTAGTTTCAAATATTGACATCCCAATATTGAAGTTTTTATAATATATTACTAGCATTATCAGTGAATTTAAACAAAAATAAGGGGCAAAAATTATTCATGATGCAATCGTATATATGCTATGTAAATTTTCGTCCGTTTCATATGCAAAATGCATGGAATAAAATCAACGTAGAATTTTGTTTTTTGTTTTTTAATAAAAACATACCAATTTTATGTAAAAAAATGTGTATTTTTGGTATCAAAATATTCACTATAAGTGATGCTGAATACCAATATTTCGATATTGAGAAAATTGCAAAATTTTCAATTTTTCAAGTTTACAGACGTCCTAAAGTCATGTATGTTTCATCTTTGCTAAATTTAACTTGTCGGACAAGAATAAACGCCTCATGCAATTTTTAGTTCGACAAAATCAGACGCCAGATTTATTATCGGCTATCATTTTAGTTGATATCTAACTCACGTCCGTCGTGGGTGTTTTACAAGTTTCCAGTATTCCAAACTTATAGAGCGGATAAGCAATGTACAAAACAATGTAATAAAAGTGCATGCTATGTACACTATGTGATGCGAATAACGGAGAAAATTTGAACCCAAAAAGTATAGCATATTAATGCTAATATTTTGAAATGAAATATTACCACGCATCCGCTCCAATAAGACTCATATCGGTAAAACCCAAGGCCTCACAGCGTCGTGTAACCTCTGGATCATCAAGAATGATTCTTTCCGCATTAATGCAGTCTTCAGGAGTCAAGTTTAGTTGAATATCTGGGTCTACAATCTGGTTAAGTGACTCTAGTTTCTTTTGGCTCAAATTTACAATCGCTTCATACTGTATCCCAGTCCTTCGATCGATCAACATACTCACCGATTTTCGTATCATTGAGTCCAAATTGTCACTTTTCGTTTTCTCCAGAATTTCATACTTTGGTGGTTCGAGGAGTGTAATGGTATTGTAAATCCAATCTCGCTTTGTATCAGCTTCAACGATGACTCTTGAGGAATCGGATATTTCAGTTGGGAGGAGTGGATCCAATGGATGCGAAATTCTTATATTCATAACTACAACTTTGTCTTTGCAACTACTAAAGAAAGGTAGCAGACTGGCAGTGATTATTATGCTGTGGTAGTATAAACGACCAAAGATGAAATGGTGAGTTCTACAATTCGTGGTTCAAAATTAATTCGGTGATATCAGACGCATATGATATATTAATGTCTGCTCTTTATAAGCTAGTTCAAGGTTTTTAAGATTAGTATCTTCTAATTCTTATTGATTTTTTATTATCATCTTTAATGACTTTTTCAGTTGATAGCATAACTATTACCGTAGCCATGAAACGGATGAATATATAAGTACTTAAATTCACTTCTATTGATAAGGGAGACAATTGGAAGGAGTATTCAAATTATCTTTTTTTTAAAACTCCGTAACTATAGCAAATCAGTTCTGAACAACCTGTCGGATATGCTTTCTGCAACATCCTAACTCCTTTGCCCTGGCCACAACACATCCCCACCGCACCCCTAATAAAGAGCGCTTGCCGCAGCCTCCCCACACCCGCCCTCTGCCCGCATTCCCATAGCACACAACGCCCCTCCTCCTTTCAGACCCCCAATACATATGTACTCTCGAACCAAATAGCATTGAGCCCACGAAGTTCTCGCCGCGAGATTTTTTATTTTTTATTTCGACATGTGCGCGTCTTCACATTTAAATAAGTAGCGGTGAAGTTAAAAAGTTTAATTTGCGATTCAGATAAGTCTNAAGTAGCGGTGAAGTTAAAAAGTTTAATTTGCGATTCAGATAAGTCTTATTTTTTGATTTACTTTTAGCTTGCCACCAAAAAATAAAAAATAGTGTTTTAAAAGTGAAACAGTTTCTAAGTATGTNGATTTACTTTTAGCTTGCCACCAAAAAATAAAAAATAGTGTTTTAAAAGTGAAACAGTTTCTAAGTATGTTGAAAGAGGTATATAAGGAATTGGGTGGGAGACACCTAAGAAATTTCGAAAATTTCTACACAGATACTGCTATCTAATATAATTTTCTAATCATAGAACAGGATTTTTGGTAGCTATGATTAATTCCATGTTTCTTTCAATTAGTCTATCGCGAATCCAAAATTTCCTTTTGACTCATGTATCATTTAAAACAAGGTGGCTGCATTTATTTCGTTTTTGATTTGGAGAGTCAAGATTTCATCACAGTAAAATATGTGGTGCCCTGTGTCCCGGAAATGTTTAATGTGGCGCAAGTAGTACTCACGTTGTGCTGTTGTCATTCCATTCCAGGAATACAGGTTTACTGAATAATTTACGATATCATTTTCTGAATGTCTCTTTACCAACTCTTGGAATGTTGTCACGTAAAAACTTTTGGTGCAAGTTTTCATTGTAGAATACGCATGACTTTCATAAAAGCGACGAGAGATTTGTCTGATTACAGAGATTGTAAACGAATCAATTTGTTTTGTGTGATTATCAGGTGTATCGTTTTCGGTTTTTGATGGTATAACTGTGAATGACTTTTTTACTGTAGATACGTTAACACTACATGCTATAGCAGTGCCATATTCATAATTCTAATTCCAATTTTTCTAGAAATCTGTTGGGTGTCTCTCGCCCAATTCCTTGTATAAACTCTCCTTCACATAATTAAAAACTGTTTCACCTTTGGTACACTGTCTATTTGAATTTTTGGTGGCTAGCTAAAAGTAAATCAAAGAATAAAGACTTATCTGAATCACAAATTAAACTTTTTAACTTCACCGCTACATATTTAAATGTGAAGACGCGCACATCTCAAAATAAAAAATAAAAAATCTCGCGGCGAGAACTTCGTGGGCTCAATGCTATTTGGTTCGAGAGTATATATGTATTTGTACTCCTTCCCCAATCTATCCGCCACAAACCACCCCACCATTCACACTCCTGTATTCCAAATTCCAAATTCTTTATTTGAAGCTTGCTGGCCTTAGTAATCAGCAAGGACGGTATAAAGCATCAAAAGCATAATAGAGCATCTTTGGCATTACCCCCGAATGTCCACATAATATTTTGGATCTTTGCGGATCATGAAATATGCCGGCGAATGACACCATGTTGTGTGGCATAAAAAGCATTAAAAGCATTTTCCAAAAATAAAGTATAATAAAGCACAATAAAGCATAAATTCACTTGTTTCTTGTTTAGATGGTTGTAGAGGGTGAAGGTGGGGTGTGTAGGTGAATGAAAAATGGAGAGTTTTTGGAAAATTTCAGTTCATCTCATAATTTTTGGGTCGAACATCGTCAAGAAATACCAAATTTGAGTTCCCTTGCGTTTAAACTGCTTAGTATTCCGGCCAGTAGTGCCTCCGTTGAGAGAAGCTTCTCACTGCTAAGACGATTGTTTTCCCAACTGAGAACCAACCTGATTGACGAAAACCTTGAAATTCATCTGAAGGTTGTTTTTAATGAAAACTCTAATACTAATAATTTTGACGGAGACTTTAATGAAGGNCTTGAAATTCATCTGAAGGTTGTTTTTAATGAAAACTCTAATACTAATAATTTTGACGGAGACTTTAATGAAGGATATGAATAAAAGTGCTTCACATGATAGTTTTTGCAATATACGACATTTGGAAGCATAGCTATAAAGTGTAGAGCATCTCGAGGGCATAATTTTGAAAAATAAAGCATCAAAAAGTGTTGGAAATAGACAATCACAAGTTTATCTAAATATTAGTCGTTTTTAGATTTGGGTATTTTCTTTTCTAAAATTTATCTCTCTTGAACTTTGAGTTTAGACTATGAGTCACATGTAAAAGTCCAAGGGCCTTCAGCTTTGTTTCGTATAGTTTATTTGTATCTTTGGGTTTATAATTATTTCTCTAATTGAAAATAAACAGTCAGTCAAAATCTGAATGCTAAAGTGACTTCATCCTTTGTAACAGAAAACATCAACCTCAAGTAAATTTCCTATATGGTAGCAGAGGTCGTGGTTCTTCTAAAAACAATAGTTGAGTCAATAAGCAAGTGAAATAGATTTGATTGAAGCAACACGCAAAGTTTGAGAGTTCAAAGTAAGTCAGTTGAACAGTGAAAACTTAAAAAAAAAATAAAAAACTTCATCATGAGTAAGAAACTCGATGTTGGTCATGTGGTTACCTTAGACGCTTCCAATTATCAAAGATGGAAGCTTCAAATGTCCCTTGTTCTACGTGCAGCAGAAGTTTGGGATGTAGTAAGTGGTACATCTCTAAAACCAGAGGATCAGGCGTTATTGTCAGCCTGGGAAAAGAAAGACATTCAGGCTCAAGCCATGATAGTGCCTACGCTCGATCAAAACCAAACGAATCATGTGTATGACTGTAGCACCGCCAAGGAAATGTACGATAAGCTTAAAGAAGTGAATTCTGATACTAGTTTGTTAAATAGGCAGCATACCATGACCTCCTTTTTAAACTATAAAATAACTGCATAACAATCAATTCTAGTGGCTTACATGGAAATGGCATCGCTCGCTCGTTCCGTCAATGAGATGGATGTTCCTGTTCATGAAATGACTGTTATCACGAAGATAGTTTCCTCGTTACCCGACGAAAGGTATTTAGCATTTAAGAAAGCCTGGGACAATGTCCCAGAAGCCAATCAGACTATGCCCACGCTGCTTGCCCGTTTAAGAAAGGAAGAGTTGCAAAGGTGTGAAGCTGACAAAGAAGTGAAGAATTATGCAAAAAATTCCGCAGCCTACTCAACCAAGCCTTTCTTTCAGAAACCAAACAATCAATTCTCAAACACCGGAAGTGGTTCCATAGCAGAGCTGAAAAGAAAAACAAATTGTCGCAATTGTGGTAAAAAGGGTCACTGGAAGGCCGAATGTCGTGCTCCCAAGAAACAGACCGGAACTAGGGAGGAAGCTCCAGAACAAAAATTCAATCGTTATCCCTCAAGTTCGGTTCAAAGAAATGGATTTCAGAAGAAGAATAGTTCGCCTGACTCAAGTGAATTTTCAAGTTCAAATCATGCTTTTATGGTCAACTCTGAGAGCAACTGGGAAAGTGCTAAGTTTAAGTGGATCAGTGATTCTGGTGCCACCATGCACATTACAGGACTGAAAGAGTGGTTTCAAGACTATACACTTTTCAAAGAACCAAAATTGGTGTCTCTTACTAACGGTAATGAAGTCAAAGCTATAGGAATTGGGACCATTCTTCTGGAAGCGTACATTGAAGGTAATTGGCAAAAATGTATATTGAGTGAGGTGCTGCATATTCCTGGCGCTGTGAATTTGTTCTCGGAAGGTGTGCTAGCCATGAAGGGGTATCAAATAGTTCGAGACAGAAAGGGTACAATATTCTATGGAGAAGATGGTAAATCTGGTCCAGAATCAGTTTTCCAAGATAGGATGTATGTGATGAAGTTTCGACCAATTCATGTTCAAGCTTTATCAGCCCGTGTTGACACAGCTAAACTCTGGCATGAGCGCTTAGCTCATGTCAACCTACAATACATCAGAGACACAGTAAAGAAAGAAGCCGTGAGCGGATTGTCGTTGGAACAGTTAGATGGGGCATTTTCTTGCGAAGCGTGTCATTTTGGTAAAGAAGCAAGAAAGTCTTTTCCAAATATAACCACTCGAATAGTTACGAAGCCTGGAAAGAAGGTCCATGCTGATCTGTCGGGAATGATGCCAGTCGAATCTATCGGTGGTTCGAAGTATTTTCTAATGATGAAAGACGATTCTACAGGTTTTTGTACTGTGTACTTTTTAAAAAGCAAAGATCAAGCAGCAGCAAGAATCAAACAGTATATACATTTCATTGAGAAACAGACGACAAATTACCTCAGAACTTTCAAGTCCGACAACGGTACAGAATTCGTTAACAATACTCTCTCAACATTCTTCACGGAAAAAGGAATTGTACATGAACGGACAGTACCGTACTGTCCAGAGTCGAATGGACGTATCGAACGAGAAATGAGGACTGTCAAAGATGCAGCCCGTGCAATGATGGTTAACTCCGGATTGGAAGAATCAATTTGGGCTGAATCCATCGCAACCTCAGTTTATGTTCATAATCGCCTCGTCAATAAGCAGAGTCCAGACATTACACCTTTTGAAATAATTTTCAAAAAAAAATCTAATCTGAGTCACCTCCGGGTATTTGGCAGTAAAGCCTACGTTCAAGTACCAAAGGAGCTTCGTTGAGTGTGGAATCCTAAGGCTAAAAGAATGTTTATGGTTGGCTATGACAGTGGTTCACAAATTTTCAGATTGTTTGATCCGGATAAGAGAGAAATTAACTTAGTTAGAAACGTTAGTTTTGAAGAAGAGAAAGAGAAATACATCAGTTATGACTTCACAGACGAAAAGAGTGATGAGGAGACCAGTGTTAAAAACGAAGATAACGATTCACTTTATGAAGATGCAGACAAATCATTAACAGATTCTCAAGCAGAGGATGATGTCAGCATTGAACTAAGTCCTACAGACAGCGAAGAATATTGTGATCGCTCATTACCACCAATAAAACTCTTAATCAAACCAAAAGACGGGGGAATACATAGCCACTATCCCAGCTGCAAAAGGGAAAACAGTAGTGAAACTTACCAAGAAGAGTAAAGTTGAAACTCCACCTGCGTCGTCTCGTGTACTTCGAGACCGGACATCACTTCGACCCTCACATCAATGGCGTTTCGAAGCAAATATGGCCAGAGCAATCGACGAACCTGGAAGCTACCAAGAAGCCTTGAGATCAGAGAATTCGTATCAATGGGAAAAGGCTATCGAATCGGAGCTTCAGAGTCACAAGGCTAATGGAACGTGGGAACTTGTCAAGAAGCCGAAGCTTAGCAAGATAATAGACAGTCGATGGGTCTTTAAGCTAAAAAGAAATCACGATGGAACCATCTATCGATACAAGACCAGGCTGGTAATAAATGGTTTCAAGCAACGATACGGTGTAGATTATGAAGGAACCTTTGCCCCGGTATGTCGCTACGAATCCATTCGTCTGATTCTAGCCATCGGTGTAGCGGAAAAGTTATTTATCAAGCAGTTTGACGTCGCCACTGCTCTCCTACATGGAGAGCTTGAAGAGGTCATTTTTATGAGCGTCCCAGAAGGTGTAGAAGCAGAATTAGGACAAGTGTGTTTGCTAAAGAAAAGCCTATACGGCTTAAAGCAAGCCCCACGGTGCTGGAACAGCACCTTTACAAAGTTTTTATCAAAATTGAATTTGTTTCCTACGAGAAGTGATTCAAGTGTCTTTCTGGGTTCAACTACGGTATCCAACATTATACTTATTTTGTACGTAGATGATGGACTAGTACTATCCTCAACTGAAGCTGGAGCAATGTTCGTTCTGGAGCAAATTTCAAAAAGTTTTGAAATTAAAACGTCAGAACTATCAACATTTGTTGGAATGCAGATTTCGACAGATAAAATCACTGGAAGCATGGTTCTGAATCAGCCCACCTTGATCAAGAAACTATGTGAAGACTTCACCATGACAGAGTGCAAAGCATCGAAAGTCCCCGATGCAGCCGAATCAACAACTCCGTCCTGTTGAATCCGAAGATGTTAGGTTACCATCCAGAGAACTAGTGGGATCTCTCTTGTTCCTCGCTCGCACCACAAGGCCAGACATAGCATATGCGGTAGCTAAATTGTCCCAGTTCTGTAACTCCTATAGTGAATCACATTGGAAGGTAGCCAAGGAAGTCATACGGTACTTAAAAGGGACACCGGATATAGGATTAAAATTTAATTCTATGCCCAAATTCATCCATCTAAAAGGATACACTGACTCGGATTATGCTGGCGACATCCTAGACAGGAAATCAACAACTGGGTATGCATTCTTCCTAAATTCATCTCTCATCAGTTGGACGAGTCAAAAGCAACCTATTGTTGCGGTATCATCCACCGAAGCAGAGTATGTGTCGCTGGCCACTGGCGCGAAAGAAGCAATTTGGCTCCGAAATTTCCTAGACGACTTAGGGTTCAAGCAGAGTCAACCTACGCCAATACTTGTTGATAATCAATCCTTAATCAAATTGGCTCAGAATCCACAACTGCACCAACGCACCAAGCACATTGATGTTCGCTTCCATTTTACACGGAGCCTGGTAGAAAGTGGGAAGTTGAGTGTCAACTACATTTCGACCAATTAACAAGCTGCTGATGTTTTCACCAAGGCGCTATCGAAGACAAAATTCCAAAAGGCTCGAAACCTGTTGGGAATGCACGAGCCATCGAATTCTAAGCAAGATAAATCGGAGGAACTAAATGTAAAGGACAACGGTGGTACTACATTCAAACCAAAGAAGTTCTCAAGTTATCTCTCTGTCTTGTTCCTAGTAATGATGTCTATCATTCTGATTATTGACACAACTGTGTCTTTCTCAACAACCACTTCACAACCAGTTCTCTGGAGAAAGAGCCAAACTCCAGTTGTCCGTCGTAACTACAGAGTTTACCTCACACTTAAACTCATCAACCCATGTGAGGTCCTAGCAAGTAATGTCGTACATAAGGATGTTGCTATCGAAGCCAGAAGACGATGTGACGACATGTACCAAGAAATGTTCATCCAAGAGATGAGGAAGATGTGTACAGTAGACGACAATCGCACAATTCTCATTCGCCAAAAACGATTCATTTTTACTATGATCATTGGACTCATCGTCACTGTAATTGTAGCTTCAGTTGGACTCGGAGTTGCTGGAACCGTATTTTGTTCGATCAATTCTGGAAAAATTTCTACAATTAAGGAAAAAGTCTCATTACAAGAAAAATCCACGGGGGAACTAAAAAAGAAAGTCGAATTGATCGAAAAAGCAGTAAAGAATCTCAAAGCGGACTTCAACAAAGTTGTCACACAACTGGAGGCTCATGAAAATGATTTCATGGAACTAAAATACAAATTCATTGGGTCAACTTTCGCTATCTCGTATGTGACGACACGTCTAATTCTGGTGAGACAAATTATAAAAGAAGCCACTCGTCAGTGGAAAATTGGAAAAGTATATCCACCGTTACTGGACTATTTCAATTTTACGCTGCCTTGCAAAGAAGATTGTCCATTGGATTTAGCTACATCTCAACGCTGTTATTTCACTACGGATTCATCAGAATTGTACCTTGATTTCGACATACCACTGATTAATTCGACGCTTCAACTTGTAGAAGCCGACGCTTTTGAGCTAATGCTTCCAAATGGGAACAAGACATGTAAAGTAATCTACACTGGACTACAGAACGCAATCGTTTCCATGAAAGAGGACTGCACCATGGCGATCAACGTAAAGCGTAATCCAGCTCATGACATGGTTCTATTTCCGGCTGGAGGGTGTATTCCTCATTCAAAATTACCATCCTAAGCAAAATATTTCACCATTGACCGATGCGATCTTCGTCATACTTCTGAAGAATTGGATTACATTCAAGTTAAGCCGTACTTTGGATCAAATTACGTCTACTGTCCTGGAAGCCTTTTTTCCATAGGTGGAAGTACTCATCCCTGTCCATCTGAAGTCTTAGTGTTACCGATCAGTCAAAGTTTCAAAATCAATGGAATTGAGTTCATTGGATCTCAGGCTCATCTACAACACCAGGAGACAATTGACCCTCTCTTCACCACAAAGGCAAATTGGCATCTCCAGCCGAAGGTTAACCTTTCCAGCCTTTTGGAAAATTCTCCATTTGACGACATCTCTCAATTGACTGTGAAGACAATTCAACTCTGGCTCGTCATCCAATGACATGGACTACTGTAGCCGCACTTATTATAATTGTTCTGCTTATAATCATTTTTTTGTCTATTGGAAGCAAACAAGAAAAATTCAGGTGTCTGTTATTCCAGAAGAGTTTGAATTGAAAGAAAATGATCAAATTTGCGATTGAGGGGGGATGTTGGAAATAGACAATCACAAGTTTATTTAAATATTAGTCGCTTTTAGATTTGGGTATTTTCTTTTCTAAAATTTATCTCTCTTGAACTTTGAGTTTAGACTATGAGTCACATGTAAAAGTCCAAGGGCCTTCAGCTTTGTTTCGTATAGTTTATTTGTATCTTTGGGTTTATAATTATTTCTCTAATTGAAAATAAACAGTCAGTCAAAATCTGAATGCTAAAGTGACTTCATCCTATGTAACAGAAAAGATCAACCTCAAGTAAATTTCCTATAACAAGCATAATTTGAAAATAATAAAGCACAATTTTGGAAAAAATAGAACATATTCGTGGCGTGCCTGGTAATCAGTGATACGTAGCGATTCCAAAATTCCAATATTCGTTGCAGGCGAAATATTGTGTCCGGTAAAGCAGACACAATTTCCGTTATCTAAGCCGATCAGCTTTAAAATTAGTCACTAATAAACCGGAGAAGTTCTTAAAAAATTGATACGAAGGAGTGAACTGAGAAGTCTAGGTTTTTAGATCTATATGATCCAATCCGAAACTAGCTAGAAACTTTAAATTTTGTTTGTTTATGAAAAAAATTAAACGTGAATAATGCTACGATAACGCAAATGTTGTTGGAGTCACTCAGTATCTGAATAATGTCATTTATGGTTTGATCCACATTCTTCAAAAAAATTTAAATAAGTAATATTCGTCTGTTTTAAATTTCATATTTCCAAAGAATCAGCAGTTCCAAATAAACAAAAAGTTTTTCTAGTTTTTAACTAATCGAATCAATTACATGAAGAAAGTTGGCAAAAGTCTACAAATTATCAACTCAACAATGCTAACATTTTACTTGCAAAGCTCACGAGGTAAACCTTGTATTAGCAGAGTTACGAGATCATTTCTTGAAGTTAATAAACACATCGGCAATTTTAAAGCTAGTTTACTAAAATCAACAAGCCATATTTCAAAATTCAAAGAAATGTTCCCAGATTTGCTCCTCAAACCACGTCCGATTATGGCGCGATGGGGAACATGGCTTGAAGTAGCAGAATATTACACTAGCAACTTTGAGGGCGTAAAAAATGTCCACGACAAACTGAGCTGATGATATCATATCAATTAAAGTCGCTAAATCATTCTTTAAAAATATGATTTTAAGACGAGAATTGGCTTATATTCTGCATACTTTACTTTTCTCGCACAGAGATTGGTCAAACTTGAACGAAAATCGATTCTTACTACAAAAACTTCCAAATTTTCTGGAAAATTTAAGGATATTTTGAAAAGCAGGAAACGTGTTTTTCAAAGTGTGTGCCAAAGTCTGAGCTAAAAAATAGAAAAACCTAATACAGAAACAATAATATACAAAATATGAGGTAATTAAGGGTCCTCTCTGGTGATAATGTGAAGGATGGTAAGGATGATCCTGTGGAGTGAGGTTGCCCGGTCACCACTTTTTAAAAATAATTAATTAAAATATTAATAATAAAAATAAATTTAAAGAAATCAAAAATGGTGGAAAGAAGCAGAGCTGTTTATTTCTCTGCTTATGTTTTTGATCTGAGCGTTGTCTGATGACAACGCTCATACGACTATACCACAATGAAATATATATAATTCAACCTAGGGAGAGAGTCTTTATTCATTATAGGAAAGGGATGAAGAGATGGTTTCTTCTTGTTCTTGTTACTTGAGATGAAGGAAACAGCAACACAGGAACGGGGTGATAAGGAACTAAAGTTCCCTCAAATATTCAAAGAAAAATTTCAGTCAATAAAATTTTGTTATGTGAAGACCAGAATTTTACAACAATTTTCATCAGCCCGAATTTTTTTTGTCTAATATACTTTTGTCCATTGACAACAGTTATCGCGGAAAGAAGTTTTAGCATTCTTTCCGAATCGCCAATGACACGTGGCTTGACACTTGACCGTCAAACATTCCTAAATGAAACTTGTTTTTCACTCCGAGTTATCAATGGGATCTGAAACCTAAACTAACTTATAAAAATTCACGATTCGTTATTATTATTCCAATTTATTTTTTGGTTTTACACGTGCTGCAAGCATTCTCATTGTGTTGGCAGAGAATCATTATTTCGTTGCCGTATTGTTTTTAATTTGCAACACTCGAACTTTCTTATAATCTCCGGACTAAAACATATCTCCGACAATACTTAGGAGAAAGTATAAGTATAAATATTTTGCGCTGCTCTTTCTCAATGGAATGAAATTTGTAATTTTCAGTACAAAATGGAGCTAGCAGCTGAACTTATTTTAATTAATCGGATTCGGAAGCGGATGAAAAGTACACTACATCAAGCCAAGTTTGTAAAATATACTTCAAAGTGAGAGTACATACTTGCCCATGAACTGTACGACCAGCCCGCGATGGTCCGACAACCATTTATTCATTGTGTCGTTTGTATTAAAGATAGAAGAGGGTTTCATCGATTGTTACAACAAATTCGGACATTTTACCCGCCAGATGTCCCTCATATTGTTTTCGGCAGCTTCCATCCTATTTTTGATATTGGTTCATTGCATATACGAGGGGTTTCCATTTAATTTTTTTCCTCAAATCATCATGGATGGTTTTCCAGACACTGTATTGTGTAACATTTTATTTTTTTGCTATTTTAATTCTGGCTCGATCGGTTTTCTTTATCAGTTTATGTATCAATTTTATGAATTAGATGTTTTGATCGAATTTTACGCACGTATTGTTTATGAACAATTTTTAAGAAAGAAACTTGTTTGCGATTTCGCCGGTTCCAATGGATTGTGAAAACTAACTTTGAAATGACCGTTCCTGACTTCTACAATTAACGTCTCGCACTGAAAATCCATGTCTGAAAACTCCAGAACCGAGTTTAAATTTCTGAGTCTATTTTCTTTGGCAGTTTGACCCGCTGCACAAAAAAAAAACAATTTTTCTGGATGTAAGATGTGTTTACGAGTGAGTACAAAATTTAAAAAATTTATTGAGCGCGGGAAGAAAGATAAAGTCAAAGTTAGCTGGCCAAATGAAATAAAAATGGCCGTTGTGGATAGATGGATACATACATGAATAAGTGGATAGATAGAAGTATAGATTGATTGGCGGATAAATATATAGACGGATAGATTGATGGATAGATGGATGTAATAGATAGTTAATAAGATAGATGGACTTAATCTGCTAAACAATTGGTAACGAAATCGTGCGAAATAAATGCTAGGTGTTTTGTTCGAGTAGTACCAGTTTCCTACAAAAGAACCTAAACTTCTACTTCGAATTCAAAGCAGAAACACCTAGACCTTCCTAGAAATGAAAAACTTTATGTTGCTATTTACATATAAGTGATTCTGTTGTTTGCATCTAACAATAAAATCGTGCAAAATAGATGCTGTTTGATTTGTCTGAGTAGCACCAGTTTTCCAAAATACTCGATCTAACAGAAAGTAAAATTTCAGAGCTAAATATAACCCTGTAGAAGATGACGACGTAGATACATGGAGCAACAGTTAGATATTGTCTAAAAACAGTAACGGAACATCTCATGTAGCATCATTTTGCGCTGAATAAACTAAAAAGGGGTTTCGAATTCCACACCGATAGATTTTTGTGACAATCTTACGCTTCTTTGCTGTAGCATTTGTCTTTGTTGACAACTATTTCAAATTTCTGAAATCCCAAACTATGTAACTAGCACCGATTCAGCTAATCAGAAACAATGCGTCCTGATAATCAGACGGACTGAACGACAGACGGACATGGCGATGTTAGAAAGCCCTCCAGCTTCGCTGTTCTCGATTAATAGTTATTTCAGACGTTTCTTGTCCGGTGTACACATATCCAGAACATCTTTTATCACGAACCATATATCTGCGCCTTCGTTGTTCACCTTATCAAAGGTTTACTATATACCAAGTAAACCAACAATACACATATGAAACCTAAAAACATACATAAAAAACGAAAAATATGAGCAAAATGCTGAAACATAGTTTTAAAATTACAAGTGAAAAATGAGAATCTTGAGTGGGCATTTTTCAATGAGCAGAAGTTCGAGTAAGCAAAAAGTGAGAATTTCACTCCCTCCCCATCTTTAGCATGATCGAAGTGCCAATTGTGTATTTCTCCTAAAGGTTAAACTAATGTCAACCAGATGAGAATATTAACACGACGATCCGTTAGGCATAACACTCTAAAGAAACCTAATTGTGCAGTTCTGCTTAATATTCCCTCAGTAATTATTATACTAACACATTTCAATAGCTTCTGGAAAATAGTAAAAAGTATCCACGTTGAAAATGGTGAAGTACACAAGCAGAAATATAATCAATGATAATATTTTTTAACTATCAATTCTTGATTGCCTGGAACTCTTAAACTACCTCTTTCCAACAATAGTTTATGACCTTTGCTTAAAAATTATTGATTTCGTGCTTCGTAAACATAATGATTACGCCTAGTGAACAAGAAAGGTAGATTTCATTGATGAATTTGGTATAAATAGGGATTGTACAGTGTCGATTATGCATAATTATTCAGATTTGATTCATAGTCACGTGTTCTGTCTTATTCGATTTGAAATTTCGTGGGAAATGGTTTCTAATCGACACTTGAAATGTTTTGAATTTCTTTTAATACTCAGTTCCATTTTTGTGGAAATTCGACCTCAACAGCAGCAACTTCCACAGGATCAACAAGATCCTAATGCCATCCAACCTCAACAACCAGGCAACCCAGCAGATCCACAGCAATCATCTCCACAAGCAGCTGACCCTGGAGCACAACCTACGAATCCTCTACCACAGCAACCTGCCGCACAAATGCAACCAACAGTAACTCCTGCACCAATTCAACAAACGACTGTTCCAACGACTAAACCCCCAGTTGCACCACCACTAAATCCCACCGCAACTACTGGCCATACCCAACCAACTGACCAACAGAATCAACAACCTAGTACTGTTTCACCGAACAATCCCCCATTCACTTTTCAAATTCCACTTCCAGGATCAGCGAATCCAAATCAAGAAGGGTGTAAGTAAACAATCAAATATTTATTATATTTCTTAAAGTAGAACAGCCATTTAATATATCAAATTTTTCTTTTCGGTGTAGATAAGATAAGATTCGTACCATTAGGAGCTCTATTATTTAGCAAGTTTATGGGATACAATCAACAGGAGCAAAGTGGTTAAAAAATTAAGTTCAATACATTATTATAAAATATATAGCAAAAATTGTTTCAACTCTACGCAGCTTTATGAAAAGTAAAATTTCAGCATGTTATGCAAATTATTCAGCTCATATTCAATGCAATTGCATTATTAACAGCAAGCAGCGAAACTGTAGGGGTTTATAACATGGTTGTGTCCGTCAGTCTGTCAGCCATACGCAATATCCATGATTAGTTGCATTGGTGCTAGTTAAGTAGTTCGGGATATTTCTACCAATTGAAATGCTGGTAAGCACACTTTTGTTTAAACTATTGTAAACACACTTATTGCTTTTACAAGCAGACGATCTGGTACGTGTGTTGCACAACCAATAGAACTTCTCCAGTAAATGATGACTATCACTATTAGCTCTTTTTAGTCACGGGGTCTCCAGATTAAGTTCTAAAAAAAGGACTTGTTTTAAGTAAACCTTGAAGGGTATGAGAAAATAACAAGTCCTCCTGGGAAAACAACCTAATGCATGCCACATTCTTTTAAGTTTAACTTGACATTATTTTCCAATGTAAGTAGACCGCGCAACCTCAACTGGAAATAGGTGATCGATAAAGCCATCAACCTGCAACCACTTCGCATTCCACATAGTAGGTAAGATGAAAACCACTTTATAGTTTGACAACGTTGACAGGGAGATCACATTATTGATACAGGGATTAGTTGAGTGTGATTCCAACCTCTGAAATTATATCCAATCATAATTTAACTCAAATTAATTGTCGGTTAACATTGTCAACCCTCAACTGATAATTTAAATATATATAATGGACAAATTTATTCTAATAAAGATGGCGTTTGCAATCTGGCTTGGGAAATAGTCGTTGAATTTGAAAAATCTTTCTTTTTTTAATAAAGTTTTGTTTGTTCAGACGCGTGTACACAGTTTTAAGATTTTGACAAAGATTTGAGCCACATTTAACTACAGGTTCAGGAGAAAGTATAGGAAGACGACAGTTTCCTTCCGATCATGGTGCATTTTTTCATTTTGTAGTCAAGATTCGAATCAAATACAGTGAAGTCCGGTTATAGTGAACTCATAGGGACCGCCAGGATTGTTCAGCATAGCCGGAGTTCATTATATCCTTATAGTGAACTGACCCTAAAATTCAATAATTGTTCATTATATCCAAATATTTTACTATGAATTCAGCTACGTCGATGTAGAGAAATGCTGGGGAATAAAAATTTGCTTAAGACTTTGAATACGGTCATGTTCTCATGATGAATTTCCATTTCGGGTAGAGTCGACGCTTCTACCATTTTTGCCGAAACTCCCTGAAGAATAATTTGGGTAAAATTTTAACTGATTTTGGTAAAGTCTTTTGGTCCTTCCAATTGAACTAGCTCTTTGTTGGCTTTGAAGCTTGTTTCCCTGGGTCCAGCAAGTTGTGTTGGCAGGTAGGAAGAAGTGGATAATGTGTTAAATTAGTAATTATGGATCAAGCTTTCTTATTTGCCTTAAGAACATTTAAGTGTACAAACTTTTAATTACTTTTAAAGCATCATGAGTTTAGAAATATTGCTATGATAATTTGGTTCTACATTTCAGATCTAATCACATTTGGGTACAATAACAAACTGACACATTCCATCAACTTCACCCCACCAAATCGAGTTCTTCTAAGCAATAACGAAAATATTTCCTGGCTGGATTTGACTTTTAAACTGCAATGTATTAAGTAAAACTCACTGAGGTTCCATCATAGTCGTGTGCATAAATAGGCATAGAAGAATAAGGAATAATTCAATGCGGAATTTAGACATTTCATGCGTGTTCACTATAACCGGACAAAATGACTCTCGGGACAGGTAGGATTGGTTCACTAAGGCTGGAAGTTCAGTATAGCTGGACTACTTAACACATAATCTCCCATTTGCTTGGCAGGGACCGGACAGTGTGGTTTGCTATAGCCGGAATTCTACCTTATGGTCAGATTCGACATAGTTTTTTTTTCTCTCTCTAAATCACTAAGATATGCGTACTTCTCATTACATCATTGTCACCCGAAATAGTGGGCGAGCACCTGCATCCTGTAAAAATAAATTTACAAAAGAAACAACTTTTATGACAAGTTTAGTTTTAGTAGTCATTTTACTTAAACTCTATCGACAACCGACAATACAGTAGTTTTCATGTCATGACGTTGTCATGAATTGTCAATTCTAAAAAATCCAGTCTTCCTTTTATTTGCCATGTCTAATTTTTTCACCTGCTTTGGTTACAATGTAACGTACATTGACATTGCCGTAAGGAATTATAGTGATTATCGAAGGACCGGTTGAAATCGTCCATAGAGAAGGAGGTGGGGCGTAGCACAGGCTGGATTCGACCAAATGGGAGGCAGTCAAAATTTCAAGTATTTTAAAAATGAATTTCCTGTCTTCAAAATTTTCTAAGTTTTTTTAGGTTTTATGTTCTGTCATAAACCACAAATTGACCTTCATAAAAGTTGTTGTTGATGAGGGGAGTAATGTTTTTGTCAAACATTTTTCTCTACGGTAATCCGTTTAGGTCATAGGGCATAGGTGAAGGTGAACACCCAGTTTCCGCATGACCGATAAATTATGTGATCCTAACTGGATGACCACAGAGAACAATGCAGGAGGGTAAATTTATTCCACTCACCATTTCCAACAACTTTCGTAGAGGTCATTTTGTGGTTTATGAGGAAACAAAACCTAAAAGAAACTTAGAAAATTTTGAAGACAGGGAATTCATTTTCAAAATACTTAGAAATTTTGACTGCCCCCCATTTGGTCGAATGAAGCTTTTGCTACGCCCCACCTCCCTCTCTATGGACGATTTCAACCGGTCCTTCGATACGAACTATAATTCCTCACGGCAATGTCAATGTACGGTACATTGTAACCAAAGCAGGTGAAAAAATTAGACACGGCAAATAAAAAGAAGACTGGATTTTTTAGAATTGAAAATTCATGATAACATCATGACATGAAAACTACTGTGTTGTCGGTAGTCGATAGAGTTTAAGTAAAATGACTACTAAAAGTCTAAACTTGTCATAAAAGTTGTTTCCTTTGTAAATTTATTTTTACAGGATGCATGTGTTCGCCCATCTATTTCGGGTGACAATGATGTAATGAGAAGTGCGCATATCTTGGTGATTGAGGGAGAGAAAAAAAAACTGTCGAATCTGACCATAAGGTATTATACCCGGTGTCACTATACCCGGACTTCACTGTAATTGCTATATTTCAAGAGATCTGAAAACAACTAAATGTGTACGGTTACTCTCAATCTCTCACAAAATTAGCTAAACTCGACGAAAAAAAGATCATTTTGAGACTATTTGGAAAGAGTTAATGACACCAAACCTTTGTATACTTTCTGGATGTAAATCCTTTTTGAAAAACCTGTGCATAACTTGTCTTTTTTTACTAACAACGTCGTTACAAGTGTACCGTGTAATACATATCTGCAATAAACTTTGTTCAACATAAATGACAAAATTGGTTATATTCTCAGAAGGTAGAGAAGACATGATATTACTGAAGAAGAAGATCATAGTTGCAATAAATTATTGTTATCGCCATTGTTAAAATGTGTTTGTTGCTACTACCTATATTTCAAAAACTGTTCGAACTGTTAAGTTCTAAAACCTTAGATATCCGAAGTTTGAGTTTTCATTTCGAGACATATGGTCTAGATTTAATAGAAAAAAAAAATTTTTTTTTAATCTCCCTGTAATGGAAGCAATGTTATTAATCACGGTTTAAGATATTTGGTAAAATTATTGCCTGATACAACTAACCTTATGAAATTCGAAAAAATTCAGTGAGAATGACCTCCCTATGCTTGGTTGTTAGATCCATTCAACACTCGCATAATGTCTATTTGAGACAAATTTGAAGTCACGTTTACTTGTCGGAATTTCTTATTCATTATGACTTCCTGTTTTGCTAAGCCAATTGTTCTACGAATGATGAGACAAGCCATTTATTAGTTTACTTGTCGCCACTGTCACTTATACATTGAGAAATTATTAACAGACCATTTAATTTGATATCTTCTGCTTTCACATTCTTATTTTACGAGTAACGCAACAATGAGCACCAAAAAAACGAGAACGGGTGATCAATTTGCATACGCGACTAGAAAACGCTAAACTAATTCAGTATTCTAGATAAAGCTGAAAAATGTAAAGTTGATGTGGTTGTATTTTGCAAGAACATTTGCGGAAAGCGTAAGAAAGGCTTGCTGGACTTGCTTGGTGTGGTAACTTCCCTGGTGTTTAACACTCAAATTACAATGGCGCTACAACTGGTTAGAACTATCAGCACATACTGAAAACTTTCAGTCACCTTTGAGAAATCGCATATGTAGAGATTGAGTCAACAAACTGTACGGTTTCCTGTAAGGTTTTGTTAGCAGAAAATCTCACAGGCACCCGACGAAACGAACAGGAATTGTGTAAAATATATTTTACTTTCATTAGCGAAATTACAAATGTTTCCAATAAAGAGGCAACTACTGGGAGCCTGAGCAAAATCTGAGCAACTCACCTCAATATTCTGAAACCTTGCACACTTCTTATGCTTCCAGGAAGCGGCTACGGTTGCAATCAAATTGTGACTTAAGTTGAATTGATGAGCTCGTAACTCAATTTTCAGTGTGGACTGAAAGACTGACTAAGGTTCAATTTTGATTATAAGCGGAAGTCAAAATTTTTTTCGATTTTTTTTCTAACTAAATAATAACTTGAAGTTTGCTCCGCATATTCAAGATTTCACGCAATATGAATTATGCCAAATGCGAGTGGTTGTTTGGCTGTTCTAAATCACAAGAACACATAAATAAATAAATGCCAGAGTTACTACGGTGTAAAGATTTTATCCAAATTTTGAAATTTCCACTAATATCTGTTTTAATTTTACATCAGTATAAAAATATTATATTTAACGCCGAGTTCAGGATAATTGTTGTCATATCCATAAAAAATTGGAACCATCGGAAAGTTATAAGTTTTGAAATTAGGTGTTAAATTATGTTGCATTTGAAGCCCAAACCAAACATCAACTCGAAACATGAAGGTTTTAAACAACAGCTATTGGATGTTATTATTCATAAACAACTTTTTGTCAAGTCTAACATACCCAGCTAGGCTGCAAAGCTTGACAGCTGGTTTATGAATATCTTATTTTACAGCGAAACTATTTGAATTGCATAAATTATCCCTTTAAATTTTATCTTGTTTTAAAGTATTTTTATTAATGATCTTGTTTAACTTAAAATTTTTCACTTCGCCAATATATATAATTATGTCACTCAAATTTTGTAAAACAAAATCCTAATTTTCATGCCTATGATTTAGATCATTTTGAGGTAACCATGTTAACAAAATCATCAAAACTGACTCTGCCGGTGTTGGTAGAATCAGCCGCTGCAATCATTTCGTCAAGCTCTTCGTCGTTCAGTTTTTCACCAAGATTTGCCATGATATGTCGAAGTTCCATTGCCGTGATATATCCTTGACCTTTTTTATCAAATATTTTGAAGATTGTTTCCATTTCGACGTCACTGTCTGTTGCACTCATGTGGGTGGCCATCATTTTCAAAAACTCTGGAAGTTCTATACTACCAGACGCATTGACATCAACTTCGGATACCATTTCCAATAGCTCGTTGTCAGTGGGAGTTAGGCCAAGAGACCTCATTACACTCCCTAATTCCTTCGTACTAATTGTGTTGTCCCCATCTTTGTCAAACAGTCCGAAGGCTTCAGTAAACTCTTTCTTCTGAAGGGAACTTAATTCTTCCGCCATCTTCAAAAGTCAAAAATACTATTAAGAATATACAATCGGAAGAAAATATCTTAATCAGACATCTATAGGTGACATAGAAAACATTATTTATGCAAATTCTAGTATGTCTATATGGGAGGGAAAGAGGTGTAAACCAAATTTTTCAAAAAATACTTTGAAATCGAATATAGTCCAAACTAGAGACAGACAATATACATAATTTTTCAAATAATAAATGGTATTTGAAGTTATGTTAACAGACTGGTTCATTCACTTTTAAGTCTGAAGTCATTTTACAAGGCACTTTTATCTCAATTAACCTTTTACCCAACATTGCAAGAATTGAAACTACTTGCGCAACTTTAAAAAGTTTAAATTAACTTCTAAAGTCCTTTCAAAATGAAATATTCGAAACTATTCATCAGCAGTTGCGGCAATTGCTTAAACTCAAAAAGAATATAAAGTGTTACAACTCTATGGCAGGTTGTATCATATGAAACCTACATTGTCTAACAAAACTAAATATTTAGTATTTCGACGGCAAGATTTGCTAATCAGAATATTTTTCACTGAAGGGCGAACCTGGATAAAATTTAGATATCTCAAAATAGGAACTCTTCAGCTGGTAGGATAGTTTTAATCCTTATTTTTTAACAGAATATTCCTGCAACTTCCACCTGTTTCCTTCTTAGGGGAACTTTGGTCAAATAAAAAAAGAAAACAATGGAAACTCAAGCAAAAAGTGCACATACGATAATCTACTCTTTGTCAAAGATATTATGCCAATCACCGATTATTAGAAGAATGAAACTCAATATTCTTAAATGTAGGGTTTAAAAATTTCTGAAGGGAATACGATAATTAGCCCTATCATCCTGCACGGATTGAAGGCTAAACAATGTGATTCTGATCTATCGTAACGTAACGACGTCTTTTAGTTAGTAGATAAGTTGCAATACGTAATGCCAAATGACAGTGAGTGTAATGGTGAACTAAACTTGCTGTAAATTTAGTTAAAATTATATACGATATTTGATTGAATTATGCTGTGCACATTTCATAAATTTTTAGAGTAAAATATGTTTGCGTCTATTTCCATTTTCCTTCTAGTATAAAGTGTGAAATCTCCCAAGTTTAAATTAACAGGTTTTGTTGGACTAAAGCTGCAATTGTTGAATCAGATTGAGAATGTTGAAAGTGACATCGGATATACAGAATCAAATATTATAGCAAAAATCCGAGCATTATGAGTCTCTTGAAAAATAAACCCAAAAACAACAATGCCTGCTTACAATTTAGACTCAAGCAGTAACCGTTAATTTCTGCTTTCACAAGTTGAGACTAGTAGAATAGCTGGTGTATTTCTATACTGGACCATGGGGTCCTTACGTCATAGGATAAATTTTAACTCCTACTTGTTATTGTGTATGGGCATCAAAGCCTCGATTAGAGACTGTGAGAGTATGAGTCTCTTCGCATGTAACCACTTGGGCGATACAGAATCCTTCGATAAAACCCATTTCCCAATAACACTAGACCTAATGTGTTCACTATCAAGAGTCCGCTGTATTGTCTAATGCCGTCGGCAGATTGGAGGAGGGATTCTACTCTGCCCCGATATATCAGTAAATACAAATATTTGGGCGCAGGACAATATATGTAATGAGTACCTCGGCAGATTGAAAAGTCGTGGGAGTGGGGAGACTCGAACCGAGATTCTGCTCGCTAACTTACGTGAGACAACAAATAGAGTAACCGGAGTATTTCTGCGCTGGAACATGGGTATCTTTATCTCAAAGGAGAGATTTTAACTTATGCTTCTTATTGTCTCTCGGGATCAAAGCCTCGCTTGGCTACTGTCGGAGTACGAGTCTGCTCACATCTAATCACCTGGGCAATACAGAATCTTTCCGACAAGTAGCACGAAGTCTACGAGACGAATTGTTTAGAATTTGTGATAAAAAAAAATCACGCAACACACATGGACAAAATGTCAGGATTGTACCCATGAGTAGATATTCTAATATTTTTTGAACGAACTTTCAGACATTTCTTTCTTTCTTTCTGACATTCGAAATGTTGAAATTCTAAAAATGGAATTTAAATCAAAAGTCGAAATTTTTGGACCGTTGCTTTTAACTCGAAATCATTATTGAAACTTTTGAAATAACATGTAACAAAGGCGAAATAAAAGACTGACTCCTTTCTAATCCGAATAACCCAATTCGATCGCTTACTCTACTTTTGAAAATTCAGCAAACAAAATGACTACTTTTTTGACACAATCTCTGGAAGGAATTTTACTGGAATTCTTCAAAGCAATATTGGTCGCGTTAATGCCAATAAGTTAGGAACATATTCAATAATCTAGAAATACCAAATGACCAGAATTAATGTTTCAAAAGACTACCAACCAATACATATCCAAATTCTCCGGTTTGAATCTAGTACCAACAAAGAAAATTTTTAACTTTAAAAATTAAAACCCAATTTCAATGAAGCTGCTTCATTGAAACCAGTTACGGATATGTAAATTCACACTATATCGTAAAGGAACGAAAGCTTACTTTTTTGGTGATAATTAAAAAAAAAATTTCTGAATGTCTTTATTAAATTGATCAAAATCATCATCCTACCCGGAATCTTCCATCTTACAGAAAGTAAATATTAACATTATTGTTGGAACTATTGTTTATACAATCTTATATAATCTTTCTGTATTCCTACTCCTTTAAACTCTAAGGAGTCTAAGTCTCCTTTCCCACGGTGAGTGGGGTCAGTGGTTCAAGTCCATTAACTTTTACTGCTACTGTTCCCAAATCTTTAGCAGATGTTTTTCGTTTTGACCCCTATTTATGCTTAGGTTAATGGGTTTGAGTCCCACACTAAATCTATATATTCAAGAACTCTACATTGAATAAAAGTCAGTCTATTTTAAAGTCGATTCACGTAAATATCTCAATTATCAAGGGCATTTTTCTCGTTCCTATCTTGGGGAGTTCCTCATGAAAACCCCAGGGGATATAAAATACCTAAATAAGAAATAAAGGATTTAGCAAATTTGCAGAAGAAGCAGATGCCTAAAAAGTTATTTGAATTTCCGATCGAAACTAAACAAATTTATAATTTCTGTACAATCTAGACATAGCAAGTAGTAGATATAGCAACAAGCCTATTATTACAACAGAATATTGATGCTATATTTTTCATGTAGAGCATATAACGCAGTGTTATTAACGTCGCATATGACAACTGATCGCCACAACAACCAAGTTTTACTACTTTATTTTACTTTCTTATAGCCGTGTCATTTTTGATTTTTTGGTGTTCCACCGTTTATAAAGCGAGCAACAATCAAGACAAGAAAGCAAAATGAGGCAATTGTAAATGTGACTAATTATTTTGAGTGAACTTGCCATCTCCGTTCGATAAAGTCGCAAATAACTGAAACAAGGTTGATAGAGTACATGCAAACTTTGTTTTTACCATACTACGAAACGGAAAATCATATCATATCTAACGCAACCAATTACAATATCCATTGGAAATGACTCATGGGGCGAAGGATTTGATACCAATAGCAGTGATGAATCGATTATTGAATACTTTGAATAATTCTAATGCAGTACTCGACGGATATAAGACTTTCCGTTATAAGGCAATACTGTTTATAAGACACACAGCTTTTGAGGTATGATTTTGTACCAGCGTAATGTATTTAGTGCAACTTGCTATAATATAACGGATATAAGACAACATTTTCACTAAATGAAACTGTTTTGTCTGTCAACTACTGTACATTAATAAAGTATTTATTCAACATGTGATAAATAACGCGATTGTTGATGAATAGAAGAAAAGTTTTTAAAATAGAAAAACTGACTTCGATTTTGAGGCAGACATTTTGTGAGACAACTTTCCCGCTTAACAAACTGTGTAATTACACATACAAATGAATTTTGCGACCTTTCTGAGCAAGCAGGTGAGAAATTTAAATTTGGATGTACATAATCTCTTTAATTTTAGAAAAAAAAATTAATAATATCAGAAGGACAAGGTTTTCGTCTCGTTACAAACTTCGAATAAAGAATTAGCATATATAAGGTTCGGTTGCATTTTAAAACAGATGTTAGAATTTCTTCAGAATGAATTTATTTTGATTTAATAATTAATGATGGATACCAAAAGTTATGAAATAAAGGGAGTCAAATTTTACGAAGATGTAAAGTCCATTTGTAATTGAGGTTTTAAGTTTGAGAAAACTTGAATACAGCAGTATTATGACCGTTTCATATTTAAATAGGCCATGACATACAAAAATGAGATCAAATGAAATTTTAAGTGTGTGTGAGGTTGTAGATTCAACCGATACTGTAGTAGAATGTGTTCCTGATTAATCAATTTTTTTACCACTTTATCCAAATTCTCACTAGGAAAACGCAGCAAAGAGATACGTAACTAAGCAGTTTATGAATATGCCCATAAAGTACAAAAATATTTGTTAATCCAAAGAGACAAGACTTTCGGTTCATTATCATTGATCGGTGACGTGCCCAGGAGCCTCAAACATAAAAAAGTATGTTTAAAAAGGAACATTTAGTTAACTTTTTGGCTTTCGTCTAATTAACAGTAGAGAGAAAGAAGGTAAGAGACTACATCTAGGAATTCAATACTTAAGGTTTCAGTACTTCTGCTGCATTGAACCAGGCGCCGCTTGTTTTACATGTACTTTTAAACACAAACTTTTTAAATGTCTGGTAGCGTGGTTGTGGTTCTACTACTACGCATACTTTACTTACTTCACATGAAAAGGGGTGAGCTATTGACATTTATCTTACTCTTTTTCAAAAACCTTATTTTTGTATATGACTTGTGTCCAGACTCCTAATAACGAAGATATAGGCAGTCTGGTTCCAAACCTTGTAAAAAAAATTTTAAGAACTGAAAATCGTTAGAAACAGCTGTAATAACAGAGCTGAATCGCTAGCTTTAATCAAGGAATGGCAACAATCTAGCCAGGTAACCATAGCACACTGCTTAGCTCAAATAACACAACGGGAAATGTGTCATATAGAGCCATCCCAGTGTGGATAAGTATGAAAAATATGTTTCTCATAATAATTTGAGGTAATGTCAATTTGGAGCAGCCTGTTTGGTTTTCATGCTCCTTATACTTGTTTGTTAATTTTAATCACTTCCTCTCTCATTCCTTCCAATTTCCACAAACCTATTTCTATCCTCTGGTTTCAAACTCAACTGTTACTAGAAATAAGTTTTATGATGGTTTATCATACTCCAAGAGAATACTCTCATTTCATTTGCAATTGTGGTCATTTGTTTTTAAAATTAATTGACTTTGTATTAATATTTTGTAAATGAAAAAAAGCAGCCAACTTTTTACTTCGGCTGGGAAAATGAAATTTGAGGTATCGTTGAAACAGAAGTTATAATTTCAAAATATTTTGTTTGGAAAGTTTTTTTACTATAATGTACTTAGAAATCTAAGTACATATCTAAAGAGCATCAAAAAATTCAACCACATAAAACTACAATTCGTCAGGCACTACTTACAATGCGTTCAATTAAGAAGGCAAAATTTTTTCGAAATGGTTTTGCGGAGAATCAAAAATTGATTGCATGTTATATAATTATACCCATTATGGACTACTCACGTTATTAAAAATTATTCCTGTGAAACTTTAGTTCACTTTTTTAGGTCAAAAACTATCGCACAAGTCTAATCTGTAAGAATTTTTGAAACTCTAGACCCAAAATTTTGTCTTCTTATTTGAACACACTGTATAACTAAAGAAAAGTTTGATCTGTTCTCTTAATCCTAGCATAATGCACAATCCAACTTAGCAGGAGCAAATACTACCTATGCAAAATCGCTCATAGCTGACGGTCTGATTTCTCAATTGTTTGGAAAAATCTACACATAATTTTTGCATACTCGTGCAATGATCACATTCATATCATTCCGACTATATGGTTTTATAGGGTAAAAAATTATGAAACCGTAACCCATAATATCTGTCCACTTCACAGTTTATGAGTATTATTGTTTTCTGAAGATGTCAACTCCAGATTATAAAAAAATAGAGAAGATGAAGGGTTTATAGGACATCATACTCTTTTATATAAATTACCTTGTCAAGTGATGATTTAGACCCAAGAAAATAGTAGAAATTAATTTGTCTTTCTTCAAATTAAAAGTCGTTTGAATCAATACTCCATGGGTACTAAACTGAATAGTGCCAATCTCTCAATAAACAATAAAATTAAACCAATGGGTAAACGTCAGAGATAGTGACCGCAGTGTCGAATTTAACAAAAACCAAATACGGATTATTCAATCTTTCTTAACCGCACAACTGCAATTTACTCTCAAAACAGCTAACGGAAGCTATAAAATTTAATAACACTTTCATATTAAAATATATAAAAAAATTTTGTATATCATTAATTTCTAATTTCAACATACTTCATGATAAACATATAGGTCATGATGACAATGAATTTTAGAAACATTTGGCAAACTTTATCAATTTTTATAAAAAATAAAGATGTAAATTACATGAATACCTACAAAAATTAAGATTATAAAATTAAATATTTGAATTCGGTGTGAAATAGTGAAAAGTAAATTATGTACAAAAATTCATAAAAAGTTTGAAATAATTAAGTAATGTTGTAAATTTAAAAAGTTATTGTATATAATTACTAATGTCAACGTTAAAAATGAATGTCGACAACTATATCAGCATTCATGCAAGCTTTCAATATTTATAAAAAAAAATTCATTATTAGTAAAGTTTACAAAGTATGAATTTCAGGTGATCCAACAAATCTAGAAAAAAATTAATCCATTACTTCATCAATTCGGAATTTCAAATTTTAACATTAATCTAATTACTTCTGCTTTTCTTTATGAAAACACCATTGAATGCATGCTTTTATTGGATTTGCAAAAAGTAGTTTTATTTAAAATAAATCATTTCTATTGTTCACCAGTTGGATTTCAAGGAAGAGTTAATAGCTTCATCAAATTGCATAAAATAATTTTTCAAAATATGACGATTAAGTGATTTGTAAACAATTTGACCAGATGTTCACTATGAGGTAGCTGAAGAGAAATTTTGGAAAACAACTACAACTTATTTATTAAAAAGCTAAAAATGTTTACTTTTGTCGAGTCCATTACATTACAAAATTATTGTATATACAAACTTGTGGTACTTACATATATACTTGTATTTACAATTTTATTACTCTGACGCCTCAAATATGATATTTTAAAAATAAAAGTTAAAAAATATATACTATAAAGAAAAAATTATTAATTGGTGATAATTTGGTTCAAGTTAAAAATGAAAATAATTCTTAATTCATAATAAAAGCTTATGTATTTACAATTCTGAATGCTAAATGGGTACAGATTTTGTTTTTCACTAATAAATCTAAACCGTGTTTGGTAGTTGCAAAAGTGAAATTTATTTATTGGCAATATATGGCTTTATTGATTTCTAATTCTAGCCTCATTTTGCGAAGAATAAATTTTCATATACAGAGTTTTATATTGTATAATAATTCATTATATGTATTGGCTTGTTTAAATATAAAATATCTGAACTAATAAAATTAAGGCTTCAGAAATTCAATAATTGTAAATAGAAACAGCCAGACTGGTCAACAGACCTGTGAGTCTTATATTGCTAAAAGTTGACGCAGCTGAGTCATACTAAAATCCAGAATTCGTCTAAGACTTTTACAACATATTATTTGATTAGGATTTAGGTATGCCAAATGGATCACGTATTAAAGGTCTGTTTTGTATTGCCCTCAATTAAAGTCATGTTCTGTAGAATATTTTGAAGCTACATATATACATATTTCATCAATTCTTTTTTGGTGCTAAGAGTAACATATCCGCAAACAATTCCAAATTTCTCCAAGCCTATGAATATGTCAATTGCACTATTTCATTTCGGTTGAAGGTTGTGACCCTCATCCTAACATACTACTAAGCTATGGTATTATTTCCACATTTAATCACCCCTAGTTTTGAGGTACTCTTGCTTTTGTGAATAGCATCAGAATTTTATGGAATTCTATTGGTGCCAATCATTGTAGGATTTGGCGCACTTCTAGCAGATATTTCAAGAAGTATCCATCCCTCACTCAACGCCACCGCTTATAACCATAGTAAACAGAATCAATCCTACAACGTTGTTTTCAGTTCTACCATAAAAATCAAACTATTCACTAAAACGGATTCTCTTCTAAGGCTTCAAACCATTATTGTCACAAAAATTTGGTCTCTTACGGGGTATCATACAACGCTTTGCGGATTACTGAACTTAATGCATTACAAATTATGCGACAGACAATCACGGTAGGGTATTCAGCTATGAAGGAGTTCAACACAAATCTCCAACAGTTGATATCTGAGATACGAAAAGCTGCTACCGAAATGGCCAAAGAACAAAAAAGCTTACTACTTACAGCTGATGCATGCAGTTTGCTAACGGAAAGAGGAATGTATTAAATTTTTGTTTTTTTTTTGCTTTGGTCACATCAGTAGCTCAGATTTTACGTTCATGTAAATTTCTACTCCTAATGGTTTCATGGTACCATTGCTACCTTGACTTTATCATAAAATTCTTCTCCCCGTTTACTTCAAAACGTAATTCATTAAATGCGAGAACTTGTAGAAAATAAATACAATTTGAAACAACTAAAAAGACTATTATAGCATTTTAGTAATAACAATCCTTACTTGTTATTGACTAAGTTTGCCAAGTATTGCAGCTTAAAATTGTAGCAAAATTTTTCATTCCTAGTCCAATCATTTGAGTTTACGTTTCAAGTACTTATGGATAAAAACGCAGTCGTTTAGGTCTAAAAATACACATAGTATTCATTTAAATGATGTGAAATGACATCATGAGATTAAGTTAAATGTAGAAAAAATGCCGCTTGAATATCTACAAAAAAAAAGGATTGGAAAAATTTCTAATAATACCGTATATTATATAACCCACAAAGTTAGAATTGTTGCCGCTGGATCCAATTCCTAAGATATCAAATTGCTATGTCGCAAACATTTCTAAAACTAGCAGATAAAGTACTTTCGAATGATTTTCTGAATGAAAATATTTCAAATTGCAAAATTTTGGTCACCTCCAAAACCCTACCATCCCTAAGAGTAGGTATATTTCTGAAATTTTTAATAATCTTTCGAATTTCAACTCACAAACTTAATACAACATTGATACACTTTGGGAATATGGTGTCGCTAAAACTAATTGGCACAATGATGGCACATACCTATAATAGCTCCGTTAATCACAGTGAAAATGAATTATGAGTAATATTATTAATATCCCAAATAAATTGCAACATTCAAACATATAATATATACATTTTTTAGACAACCACTACGCTAAAATTTGATCACATTGAAATAAATTGTTGCAGTTGAATAATTCAGTTTTACAATGGGTCAGCTAAAAGAAAACAATGAGCAATAAAAAAGTGTGTTCATAATTTATTTAATCAGTACACCAATTAGTTTTCTTTACAGCATTATTAATTAAGTATAGTTAGACACTGATTGATGGGTTAACTGTAAACAAAGCTATGGAAAATGAAAACAAATTGCTTAAACACATATAGTAAACATCGTATGATTGATGTGATTGGCCCAAGTTCATATAAAACTTGGAAGGAACAAGAAAGAATTAAAGAATTAGTACATTGTAGATAATAACCACAAATGTTTAATCATGACAGTTAAAAACTTAATAACTAATTTAAAAAGTATCTGAAAAAGAAACCGCAGAATTCTTGTTTACAGTATTGTGGAACAACTGACTAAAAGCTGAGTTTGTATAAGTACTAATATAAATCATTAATCTTTAATTTTGCACTTCCAATTAACCATACCCTAATCTAGATGTTCAATTACTGAAGCTGTATTAAACTATAGTATGAAACATATTTTTAACTAAAATAATACTTTATAACTTTTATTTCAAAATAAATTATTTTTTAATTATCAAAAACTGTTATTAGAGTATCGCATTATTCTAGGCACAGAAGTGGATTATTGTATTATGTAACCACTGTAGAGTCAGAAACTACTCAAAATTTGTGTGATTCTTACTCTGACTCACTGAAAGCAAAGAGTCAGTTAGTCGACTCAGGAGCACGTAGTGTTAAATGATATTTTTATGAAAGAACTTTGAAAAATAACGAAAGACAAACAAAAAATCATATCTTCAAAATTAAAGAATTATAAGCGATTATTTATTGAAAATCAGAATTATCGCTTAATCCTAAGGCCGCCAATACTTCCTGTGGTGAGTCTCAGATGTAAGCCCGAAATACTTCATTTTCAAAAAGCTAATTACTTTTTGATCCTTTGATTTTTTAGTTTACTTTTTCGCTCGTGTTTCTCTACTATTCAATGTTTTTTTTTATAAAAGATATCGTTTTACCAAAAAAAATTGATGTAGCGAAACAAGTTGGAAACAATTAGAAGACATTAACTTTCTCCAGCAAATTGCATGCGACAAAAGCACTTATTGCTGTTTTATAAAATTTTTATCACTGATTCATCAAAAAATTAAAAAATTGTTCATAGTTTTTTATACTCCGACGATTCGTTGTTCCTATAAATGGATTCTCACAACCCCATCCAGCTAGTTCTCGTTCCAAATCAATACCTACAACTCCAAGAACAGTGTCCCGAAAGATATGACGAAAAGACGTAATGTAATCCATAACTAAACTAATTCCTCCAAGTGTTTCTGCAACAATCCCAACAATGACTATTAAATTTCCCACGGGGAAAGCAATATAACGAATGACAAGATAATCGATAAATCCAATTCTTTCTATAATTTCTTGTGTAGTATGAGGAACTGTGTGTGGTCGCATTTGTTCAACTAACCATGTGAGCCTTTCCGCCGCGCCAATGATGAAGACACTTAGAAAGGCATATGTCTGATTCAAAATATGGAGAAACAATGCAAAAATTGCCTTCGAATATGCAATTGTTGTTAATAATACAGCTATAATTTCTAAATCTTCAATAAAATTTTCATATCCATTGCACCGAGACCCAACTTCGGACTGTTTTTGTAATGGAAATTTGTCAACCCTCTTCAGAATATGATTTGACGGCATAGTTCCAAACTCTTTAAGCCGGCTGCAAATACGAAATAAAAATTATAGTGTTAATAGTAAAAATAATAATAGTAGTATTAAACAAAAGCATACTTGAAATTGTCAATCGTGTATATATTTGGAGAGTAATTTTGTTTTTGTCGTGAAAGTAAAGAACTTGAATTATGAAAATTGTGAAATCCATGATGAAAAGTTCCACTGCTACGTAAATTTTTTGCATTTTGAACAAAATATTTTTGCGAATTTTGTGAATAACTTAAATTGTTTCTACTTTGAGTAGAAAATATGCTATAAAAAATAAATAAAAAGACTTTCGATGACATTTTGTTTCAGAAATGAAGCTAGTATTGCACTTGAAGAAGAGTTCTTAAGAATGTTTGTCTTCAAAGAAATCAAACATTAAATTTTATGAAAATGGAAGTGGTGAGGGGTGAAAAGCAATGAAGATGATTTTATGTTTAGCCTAGAAACATTTGAAGTTGGTTGACAGATTGATGTTAAGAGCCAATTGTAATTGAGTTAGAAAGAAATAACCAAATGTCATACAAACAATGAGCAATGAGTCAAGACATATTAAACTATCAATAAATTATTGGAGTCAATTAAGGCATTCCTGTTACTAGTCTTAGTACACTGTCTATTTTTCATTTTTCACACTTAATTCTAACAAATTTTTTTCTAATTTTTTAAAGTTTGACTTTTCTGAACGTACTTATACAAAAAATTGTTGTAAAATGAGAGAAAAATATTAGACAGAAACACAGAACACACTTATCAATTCATATTATTCACCTTATCACCTCTTAAAATTTTTAATGTACAAAGATGAAACTGTACACCTTTTAGCTAACCTTATAAAACTCTTCTTTACTGTATTTATTCTATTAAATATGGCTCCACAATTACGCCGTCGGAATTTAATGGTATAGAAGAGAATATTGTTGCAGTAAAACAATTTTTTTGTTACCACTTATATTTTATTATAATTTTTCTTATCATTGTTTCCTTATTTATATTTTTTATTAATTATACTAATTTGTAGGTTTAGTTTAGTTTTTATTTTAATATTTTTTTAATTGTTCTACTATTATTATTAGTTTTTGCTTTAGGCATTCTAATTTTTATAGGTACATAAAATCAGCGACCAAACACAATGCCTTCATTTTAATTTCAACTTTAGCTTGAGTATCTTAGTTAACCTTTCAGTAGAGATCAAGTTTCCAATTGTTGAGATTTGGTGCTCATTGTTGAGAGATAACATTGTTTATGTAAATGTTGTTTTCGATTACTTTTTTTAGTAAAATAAAGATTATTATTATTATTTCAATTTTCATTGTTGGTAATTAAATTACTATTGAATAGAATTTGTCTTTTCAGAAATTAGTGAGTTGTTTGTTGAATTGCATGCTCACAATAAATTATAAAGAGACTGTTTCGTCAAAGGAATTTATACTAAGGAAACCAGATCACAAAAATTAAAATTTTTAATACTTTTTAAATTATTATCTCAAGTTTCAGTTTAAATTCAATTAAAGTAAGTTGGTCCGTCGATTCATACCAGAAGAAAAACAACACGATAAATTTTATGAGAAATAATTTCCTATCTGGCTATTTCGTAAGTGGCAATTCATTTATGAATATTTAGTTTTTTTCTTTACGAGGGTAAAGCTCAATTTCTAAATTTAAATTTAAATTAACTATAGTAATAGAGTAAAAGAAACTAACAAAAAGTAGGCTGAAAGAAATTATAAAAACTATCTCAACGTTACTCATCTCAATGTTTTACTAAATCAAAATCGAATGTTGATATTTTATTTTAAAGCATCCACTCGAAAAGTTTGAATTTTTGCACCATACTTATTGACAAAAGTAATATGTAAAACTATAAAAATATTATTGAAATTAACTAACTCCATTTAAATATGATTGTTTGACAAATTTTCGTAATAAATTTTAGAAAATAACATTTTAGTAGTCGGGACTCGTACAAGATATTGGCTAAATGATACAAAACGCGCGAAACTTACTCTAATAAATGCAGTATATTTGATTTAGAAAATGAATAGTACAGAAAAATAAACAAATCAAACATTTGTATGTTACATAACCAGTCATTTATTTAACTATGATTGAGATTTAATTTTCAAAAAAACATTAATTTTCTAAATTGAAAAAAGAAATTTCTGAACTTTACAATGTATTATTTTTTGAATTTGTTGAATGCCATTAGTATAGATATATCAAACTTCTGAAAACAATGTTTTATCGAGGACGGTAGAAAACTGTCGGATAAGCTTTTCCGTTGTATGGAAAATGATAACATGTGTTCATCCATGACTCCAACAAAGTACCGAATGATTCAAAAATTTTGAATCGATGTATTGATGGGTACACATGTTCTACTTAAGTAGTGGTAATGAAATTGTGTGGGTTTACAACATTAGGAATTGATTTATCATTAACAATAAATAGTGCTATGTCATTCGAACAATGAATGAAAGGGTAAAACAATATCAGTCAGAGCTTAAAGTAATTGATGTTTTGTAGACATTGAGGGATTCATATGCTCTCTCATCACAAATTATCATAAATTCAGCAACTAAACCAATTATGTATCATTCACTTGCCATATTTTGTACAAAAATACAAGCGAAAATAACTGAATTTCTTTTACATACACGTGTAATGCATTATTCTTAGCAAGTGCTAAGCTTTTTTTCTTGTTTCTTAATGGTTTCTTTTTGGTAAACTTACAATTCAACTTAACTTCAGTAATTAATGATATGTACTCAATTTTCTAGCTCTAGCACATGAATTATATATGAATAGGTACGACCTCGTACAAATACTTATTATTTGCAACAAAATAAGTGTACTTGCTAAGTAAATGATTTACAGTTGGTAAAATCAATTTGTTTAGTTATTGTATTAAGTAAATTCATAACAGAAAAGGTAGTCAAATATGATACGTGTAGCCTCTAGATGGAATATTAATAAAAACATTCAATTCTTATATCTCAATAATAGACAATAGAGAAAGTGAACAGAAAGTATCTCTTTTTGTCAACTGTTTGAGCTGTTGTTATCTTTTGTCAACATTACTTTGAAGCATCAATCTCTTAGCATGTAGTGAGGAAAATAATCTATTTAAATTTGAAAAATAATATCTTTAATTATGTCATTAAGTGAAGCCACTAACTTGAATTTTTGGACGCACAGCACATGTTTTAGACGGTTTTCAAAAATTCTTCACTTACTGATAAAAGTAAATTGACGAAACAAAATGTTGAAATCTTTATAATATCGCGTTGCCAAGAAAAACACATGTCCCAATTAGATGTAAAAGTTACCTTTCTTTTCTTACAAAATAAGTAAACCGAAATAGTAGAATTCATGTTGCCAATGTTTTTCCTTTTGGTTTCTTGCTCGGGATGCAAGGGGCATGTCGCGTCGATCAAAATGCACTAAAAACATACAAGCTAAACGTATGAAGAATTTTTATATAATGTAGAGTCATATTTTGAAACTGTACGCCTGTGCAATATTTCCGCAATTGCTAAAATACGACAAATCAAGCCGCTTAAATGACCAGATGGTATATAGACAAGTTGGACAAAAAATACTCTTGATTACTTATTGCAGCAACATTTTCTGACCGATTCAAATACTGATACCTTGGAGTTTAAACACACAAAGGGAAACGCAAGGTTGCTATGAGGAATAATCCACAAGTCCTCTGAGAGGTTAGCCCATAACTATTATTTTTAGGAAAATTATCAATTCTAAAAAAATAACACACCTTCGCTTTTGTAAACAAATTTAATTTTTTTTTACTTTCGAATTTTAAATTATTAACAGTTTCAAAAATATAATTAGGGTCATCTTAGCCAATTGTGAATTATTTTTCACTTTTCTGAGTTTGACTCAAAAAATATATGGCAATAAAGGTTTTTCCTAAACAAAATTTTGATAAAATTTATTCAAAATACGATTTTCTATCATTGTATGTTTTTTATTTAGTCAATTCCTCAGTTCGAACACCTGGAGCGATTTATTTGCATACGCGAAACTACTTTTCACAATTATCAACAAAATTGTGCTAACTGTGAAAACTAGGTGTGATAATTGTGAAAAGTTAGATACCGGAATGACTTTTTTTGTGGGGCAAAAATTTTATCCTATGTTTGTGTTGTTGAGTCAGCTGGGCCCAAGACGCTCGTACAAATACAATGATCGGCGTTTTTTTCTGATTCCGCTCCCGCTTCGACGCTGTCTTTTTTTGAGTTTCGCTCTCAATGTTTTTTACTCCTAGACTCCCAAAACCTTTTTTGCGGCTCCGCTTTAACTCTAGCGCCCAGAAAACTTTTGTGTGGGATTGCTTGAGGGTCTGAAGATTATGTTTGGGCTCCGCTCGCTCAGACTATAAAAATATTTATTACCTTACCAAATTTATTTTTTTGTTGCGTAACGTGCCAACTCTTTTCTTCAAAAAATATTTTTCGCAGCTCAACTCCAAAACTTGCCTCCATTAACGTTGATCTCCCAGGTACGTTTTCGCTCATTTATTTACTCAAGAAATTTGAAATTTTGATAAAATTTACATACTCTTGCACATGCTATATTATGTTAACAATTCAAGTCGGTCCACGAATGCATCAGAAAGCTGTATGAAACTAAATTATGTCTAAGCTGATTGATCAAAAAGATTGTACTAAGGACAAGAAAATTGTAAAAAATGACAACTTTAAAGTTGAACTTGAAGGACAGTGATGTAAAATCTCTTTCGAAAATTGTACACAATTTAACAATTTATTAACAAACAGTTTAAATCATTATTATCATTAACAAAAAAAAAAATTTTTTAATCTAAAAGTTTTTTAAGGAATTACTGATATATTCGCAGAAACTTTTACATCAATAGGAATTCAAGTAAATAAGTAATTTCAAATTCCTTGAATAAATAAATAAGTTGAGCGGATACGTACCTGGGAGATCAACGTTTATGGAGGCAAGTTTTGGAGTTGAGCTGCGAAAAATATTTTTTGAAGAAAAGAGTCGGCACGATGCGCAACAAAAAATCAACTTGTTAAGCCAATAAATATTTTTATAGTCTGAGTGAGCGGAGCCCAAACATAATCTTCAGACCCTCAAGCAATCCCACACAAAAGTTTTCTGGGCGCTAGAGTTAAAGCGGAGCCGCAAAAAAGGTTTTGGGAGCCTAGGAGTAAAAAACATTGAGAGCGAAATTCAAAAGAAAAGACAGCGTCGAAGCGGGAGCGGAATCAGAAAAAAACGCCGATCATTGTACTTGTATGAGAGTCTTGAGCCCAGCTGAACTCAACAACACAAACGTAGGATAAAATTTTTGCCCCACAAAAAAAGTCATTCCGGTAGAATCAATTTACGGTCATTTCAACTTAGACTATATTTATAATATGATAGAGACATCAGACTGATGTTGATAGTGAAAATTAGAACATGATTCGCTTTTCTGGCTATTTATAGGAGGCTCCAGAAGTTAATGTTTTAATTAATTTTCTTACCCTATCTATTAGCATGTGTTTTGGATTCTTGAGAATTTTTAGTATAAAACTCAAGTGGTTGAGCTCATGCCCAAAGCATTGGGATTTAAAATTTCACAATTGCCACATATTTGATGATTTTGTGTGGTAATTGTGAAATTCGAATAATTAATTCAAAACTTGATAAATTAATAATTTTTAATTGGAAAGTCAATCTAGTACTTCTAGTCTATCGATTGACAAAAACTTAAAAACTTACAATGAATTACATTTCAGTTTCCAACTTTCCAATTGTGTTCAGGAACTCTTCAATCGGGATTTTTATTGCCTTTCAGTTTTTGTCAATTATTAATTAAGTTTTAAGACAATTTTAAAATTTCCAAATGTCCCAAGGATAGACAGATGTATTTTCTGTATTATCCAAAAGCAAGTCTCCCTGAAAAGTTTTAAAACTAGCACTATTTTGTTAAACTTTTTACAATTACCACATTTTCCCAATTTTGACTCTATTGAAAAATGTCGACCTGCATTATTAAATCTTGTCGAAATAATTTTTAGTGTTAATAAACATACTAATAAAAATTTAATCAGCAAAATTAATATTGAAATTTAAAAATTATGTCATAGTAACATAGTTTGAAATTATACTGGCTGACGAAGCGTCAGCCAGAAAAAAAAATTAAAATTAAAAAAAAAATAGTTATGGGCTAACCTCTTGAGGACTTTTGGATTTTATTCCTCATAGCAACCTTGGGAAAACGGATGAAATAAATGCCATTGTTAGTATGCATACTATAACTAAGGCAATCGGAAATTCTAGTAAATACTAGGGTGCTGTCTAGATGACATATTTTCAGCAATACTGTCTCACTCATCCCTAGATCTGACTCCTTGTCTTCTGACGACTTAAGAGGCTGCCTTTCTAGCCAAACCAAAGAAAGGCAGAATTCATCAGGCTTTCTATTGGAAATCAATATCGCTTACATCACTTCTGCTGAAAATGTTAGAAAAACTAGTTGGAAAGCACTTCAGATTTCCATGCAGTCGTAAGGGGGTCAATTGACACCGGACATAGGATCTAGCATTAATAAAAACAGTGAACATATATACAATTCTTACGCCTACATGATAATATTTTTATTCCAAAATCATCCTTGTGATAATGTATCAATCCTTAAGTTGTGCATGAATTTCATGGCTAAGCAACAATTGACAAGTATTGTATAAGGTAGAAATCCGACCAGCTTTTTCCAGCTGTTTCCGTTGGCTTCTTTGAATAGTAGTTTGATGAATCAGGCAAATTTGCTTCTAATTGTTTTGATGATGTTATACATAATTGCGTAAATAAATTTACAGTAACTGGGAGAAGAAACTTTACTTCACTCATTTGTAAGTGAATGGGTTTGTCTTCTACATACAATAGACATTTTATGCGTCGTAATGAGGGAACATGAGTTCCCTCGTCATCGTCCTCATCACCCCGTTCCTGTGTTGCTGTTTCCCTCATCTCAAGAAACAACAACACCTTACAATAGGAAACAACAACAAGAAACAATAGGAAAAATTTTATTTTTAAATACAAAAGCAGCAAGCGTAAGGCAATGCTGCCAAAATTTTTCTAAAAGGCTAGGGTCAACCGGGGTCATAAAGACCAGCGCGTACGCTAGCCTCGCAAAGTCCTGTTGGATTCAGGAGACTTCTAATTAGAGGTCGAATCCAACAGGACAACTGCATAAATAGGCACATAAGCGCGTAGTAAGTTGAACAAGTTTCGTTGGATTCAGGAAGCCTCTGTATAGAGCCTGAAACCAACGGGACAGATCAACATACGGTAGTAGCGCGCATATAAATTGACCCTAAGCCACGCCCAGTTTCATTAAAAAAAAAAAAAAACTAGCCAATTAGAAATCAATTCATGACTAAATGACTTTTTGAACTTCATACATTCAAAAACCAACAGTACATATAACTAACATTATACATCAATTATATATAATCAAAATCACATAATTAAAATTATAAATATTTTCAAACTGTAGGCTATGAGACACCGGAATTTAGAACAAAAACAAAAAACCGTAAGCCAGGCCCACTTTTCGAAAAATCGACCAATCACAGGTCGACTTTCCAGAAAAGTGATTTTTAGGTTCTACTGAACCAAACATTTCTAAAAATACAAAAAAATTGTGAAAATTCTTGAAAAATTACATTACTATTAATAAAATTATCCTTAAATTGATAATCTTATACCAACTAAAAAAGTAGCACAAAACCTCAGAAATAGTTGCTGTTATACGGAAAAGTGAACCAACTAAAAATTATATTGAAATACTGTGTGTAACCACTAAAAAAGTGGAGTTATTGTAAAAAATTTCAAAAAGGGTAAAATCGTCGACAGGTCACGCCAAAATTTTTTATAAATTAGTGACAAATGACTGTCCATTTAAACCCTTATGAAATCTCCCAAATAAAGTGAGTACACACATCTTTAAAAACACAATACAGCAATTCGTATAAGTGTCACGCCCAAATTTCCAAAAATCATGAACATTTAATCAATGTCCAAGCCACCAGACAACACAAGTAATACATCCATAAAATTTAGAAATGCTACAAAAGCAGAAATAGATCCTAAAACAACTAAATCAAAACTAGATACTGTCCCATTTCAAACTAGAACGCGAAGTAGGAACAGTTTCTCCTCAGCTTCCTCTATCCATTCAGAACAAATGGAAAATCCCAATGTTCATTCCGGAGAGGAAGAGGTGTACGAAACAAGAGCCAATCCAGAAAACAGAAACCTCTTCACCGGTAATCCAAGTCTTTCTGCCTGTGGCAGCGTGGGACAAAGAGAAAACGGTGGAGAAGAGATTTTCATAAAAATACCAGAAAGAAGAAATACCCTAAAAATCCCAAATTCATCCCANTCATAAAAATACCAGAAAGAAGAAGTACCCTAAAAATCCCAAATTCATCCCATAGTTCTACATCTCAGGGAATGGGACTTGTAGTGAGTAATAGAGGCAAAACTAATAACAACAATTCAGGTCAACTAGAATTAGCCAATCAGGGTCAAGCAATACAAATAATCCAAGAACAAATGTCACAAATGCAAATTGCATACCAAAATTCCATTCAGTTAATACAAAAACAAATGGAAGAACAACAGGCAAAATTTTTTCAACAATTGCAACTTTTTGTGACCAATCAAATACAAACAAATACACAGTTGCCATCATCCTCACAAAATCAATCAGAAGTTTATAAACCAATTCCAATAAAAGAAAGTTCACAAACTAAAGCACAAATTCCTATTGATTCTATTAACTTATTGGCAACTGCCATTCAAAATATTAACCTCACCGCTGTCACTCCTACTGTTTCGGTTCCTAGATTTAAACCAAAACAATCATCTGCTACTGCTTACCTAGCAGAAGTAGAAAGATATTTTCGAACACAAGGCCATAGTGAAGACTCGTTTCTAGATTTGGTCAATTTGATTTTACCCCAAGACGCTAAAGCTTGGTTTCATCATCATCTGAATTTGAAACTTGGGATGATTTCAAGGAAGGATTTGCACAAAGATATGACAGCTGGATGAATTTAAATGAGAGGGTTAAATTACTTTATACTAGAGAACAAAAGTTAACAGAATCAATTGAGTTTTTCATATATGATATGGTTCGTTGTGCTAAACAATGTAACCCAAATGAAAATACAGAGGAATCAGTACAAAGAGCTAGACTTTTTCTCCATTTGTTACTTCGAACCCATCTCGGTACTACAATTTATAGGACACCTGAGGAACTTTTCGAAGCCTCAAGGGTAGTTCATCAATGTATAATAGCGGAAGATAAATTTCATGGACGTCAGTCCAAACTTCCACCACTTACAAACAGTGACCGCCAAATCGGAAATAAAACACAAATGTCTCCCCATAAAATAAATAACAGTCGCCATGAAAAATCACAAGAATCATTTAGGACAAATAATACTTTCCGTGGATTTAATACATACAGAGGATATTATCGTGGTCGTTCCCAGTTTAATAGAGGGAACGGAAACCAAAACTATAATAGCAGTCAACCAAATAGTTATCGCTCATATCAAAATCCACAATACCGGAATAATTATAGGTCACAGACCTACCGGAATAGTAACTACCGGCAAGACCGAACCAACACGGTAGATCCTAAGCATGGAATTGAACAGAATGGCCCAGGAGACTCATTAGGGTTGGGCTATACTGGTCAAAACCAGTTTACAGGATCTAATCGCGGTAATTGGTCACGCCGTGGACGCAGTGAAAATAGAGCAAGATATGAAACTCAAAGACCACAATATAGACCACCAAAAACTTCAGGTTTTCAAAATAGACCAAACCAGTGTATGAAGTGAAGAGGTTTTGGTCACCAAGCTAACCATTGTCCAACACAATCAGGATTAGCTATGACCGCATATTATGAAGAACCAATAGATTCCCGAAATAAACCTCAGAAACCAAAAACATACAAACCCAAACTAGATTCTAATAATTACTATGATGGTGATTATTCAGATTTAAACGAAGAAGGGATAATTCGGAACAGAACCCACCCAATTGCTCTACTAATCTACACAAGGACCTAACCTTTGACGTCTAGTAACTCATGGCCTGTTCAGTGCTTCTTGTTGTTTTGGATGTTCTGTTGAAGTATCGCTTTTGTATGTTTTGTGTTGTGGTGTTGTCACAGCAAATTGTTGCTGTGGAGTTGACTCACAACACTAACAATTACTACATAACGGTGATAATACTCACCGAATGATTAATTGACACTTCAGCTGTTGAAACTTATTGTTTACTAAAACAGTAGAACTAAAATAGTTTAACTAATACTCAGTAACCCTGCTCAAGAGCAGGGGAACTTTTTCGGGTGTATTTGAAGGTTTAGGTAAGTTTCTATGCCTGTTTTCTTTTTAGAGCATTAACTTTGACAAAACCTAGGGTTGTTAATCCCAAACAAACCTTAAAAAGTTGGGTATGTTTGGTAAGTTGAGAGGGTCTGTTGACCTCTTTCTAACTCTCGTCCTGAATAAGGTTTTCACAAACCCGGAGAAGTTATCTTCAACAGACTCTGGGTTTGTTCCCTAGGTTTGTTAGTGAATTGGTCGCCTTTGGCTATCTTGGCTTTGTAATTCACACCAGCTGTTTTTATCAAAATGATGACATCCCTTGGGGTTGGAAATCTAAATTCAACGTTCTCTGTTGATTTTGTGGGTACTACTTTCTTACCTTCCTGTCTTCTATTACTGCCACCTGCATCATCTCCATCTTCTTCTGTTGCTGAGAGTTCATTCTCTTTTATTTCCTGCTCTTCTTTAGTTTCGGTTTCTTCATCAAGGAAGACTGTTATTTCGTTTGAAATCTCTTCTGAGTGACCGTCGAAACTCACATTTCGTGCTAGTGTAATTGACTTATCTTCTGTTGAAAATGCGATACTTCTTAGAGTTGCTGTCAAAACCAACTAGGATCATCTTTTTGGCTTTAGCATCCCAGGCTCGTCGACGTTCTTTCGGTACTTGTATGTAGGTCTCACTTCCAAACACACAAAAATGAGAAAGATTAGGTTTCTTTCGGCAAATCATTCAGAAGGCTGTGAGCTCTTTCGTCTGCTTATTTAGTAGTTGATTATGTATGTAGACGGATGTGGCAACTGTTTCTGCCCATAGTGATTCTGGAAGATTAGACTTCCAAAGTGTACTTCTTGCGGTATCTTTCAGTGTCCGCATCTCCCTTTCAATTTTCTCGTTAGATTCGAGGCAATAAGCGGCAGTGGTTTGACGAATTATGCCATGTTCTTCAAAAAAGGAATTGAGCATGTCGTTGACAAATTCAGTACCATTGTCTGTTTTCACTACTTTCGCTCTATTCCCTGTTTGAGTCTCAATGAAGCAAACAAAGTTCTGAATTTTTAAGCCGGCTTCATCTTTGGGTTTTAAGAAGTAGATGGATCGAAAACTTGTCGCGTCATCCTTTACCAATAGGAAATACTTTGGTCCTGCAAGAGATTTCACTGGCATTTTGCTAGACAAATCAGCGTGGATTAATTCCTTTGGCTTTAGATTAGTCCTGTTTTCTGCAATAGGAAAAAGTTTACGACTTTATTTTCCCATGTGACAAGCCTCACAAGAGAAATCCCCTTCTAGTTCAGTTAAATGAATTCCAGTAACTGCGTTGAGCTTTACAGTGTTTCGAATAGATTGGATATTGACATGAGGTAAACGTTCATGCCAAAGTTTTGCCTTATTGGAATATGTTGTGAAAGCATGTGAACTAACTTGCCTGAATCGCATAAAATAGGTTCGATTGTAAAAATCAGCAACTGCTCCAATATTACCTTTCCTATCGTAGAAAATTGTGCCATTTTATTTACGATAAATTTCATACCCCTTTGTAGCCATCGTGACTTCAGAGAATAAATTCATTACTTCTTCTATGAATAGAACATGATTTAGTGTACAGCTCTGTCATTTATTTTGAATAAAAGCTTCCAGCCGAACGGTGCCGCTACCTAATGCTTTTGTTTCCTTCTGGTCTGTCAGTGACACTGAGCATGGAGTTTGAAACTGAGTGTAGTAATCAAACCAGTCAATATGTCCAGCCATATGGTGAGTGGCACCTGAATCACTGATCCACTTTAGGTGCGTATCGTCAGTTGTAGCCAAGTTAATGCCATCATATGCATATAACACAGTAATCAACAATAGATACATAGGAAACTGTAAAACAAAAGTGACATTGGTGATTGAAGTGAGGTTCTATAGTTTAACTCGTGTGAATTAGATGGTGAAATTTTTGTTTTTGCTGAAGATTGTACTGGCAAGTTCAATTGCCATTAAAAACAAATGTGATTTAAGGATTAACGAGGTAAGTTTTGACTAGTTCCAATTCAAAGCGGAAGAAATTTCGAGTGAGGTTGCATTATGGAATTTAGACTTCAAATTTAAAATTTAGTTACGGTCCTAACTTAGGATTTTTTCGGCTTTGAAATGGAACTAGAATCGGGGAAATACGAATCGGATTTTTTTTCTATCACTCACTCTAGTTAAATGCGCACCTCCCACTACATTAGAACTACACAGTAGATGGACAAATCTCTAAATGGGTTCAATCTAAATTAGTGTTCTCCATGACTCCCAGTTTGACTCATTGACTCTGAAAGTCATGACTCTGACTCTCTAAATGTTGGGAGTCGACTCTCGGAGTCATGACTCTGACTCCTTGAATTTTGGGAGTCGACTCTGAGTCAGAGTCATGACTCTCGACTCCGGAGTTACATAATACAAAAATGGAAAATCGGGTCTGAAATTGAATTTTTTTTTATACATTTAGTTTTCTTGTTGCTAAGTTTGATAATTTTCTAAGTTTCCTTGACAACAAGAAACTAAAAAAGCCACTTTCATCAGGTTAAATAAACAATTCGTAACTTTTTTTTAAATATTTCTTTGTAAAAATAACTATCGAAATAATATTTGCATGTAATTTTTGTTAAAAAATAGTCCCTTATGCCCATGTGCGCATGTTTCAAAAGAGTCATGACTCCCAAGTCTGGGGGTCGACTCCCAGAGTCATGACTCTGACTCGCAAAACCCTTGGAGTCAGAGTCATCAAATGACTCTCGACTCCCAAAAACCCTGGGAGTCACAATCATGGAGAACACTAATCTAAATTTGGAAAAAAATTTACCCCGGCTGAATTTTCAATTATAAAAAATAATAGTTTGGTATTTATTTTTTAATTGATTTGACAAGAGTATCCTGACGGATTTTTATTTTTATATTTATTTTAATTTTTATATTTATTTTTACTTTTATTTTTATATTTATTTCTAATTTTTATATTTATTTTTATTTATATATTTATTTTATTTATATTATATTTATTTTTATATTTATTTTTATATTTATTTTTATTATTTTTTGATTTTATTACTTTTTATTTCTATTATTTTATTTTTTCCCTTCCTATTTTGACCAGGGTAATACTCGACCTCAATTTTGGTGTGGTGGTACCACGGGCACCATGCCTTTAATTAATGCCTGGTAGCAGGTACGTGTACCTTACTGGGTTCCCTAAAGTACACGGTTGGGTAAACCATGCTGTACCTCACCAGGTAAATAAATGTAGCCGAGGAACCACAAATATAGGTAAGGGTCATTCGTTCAGAATTTCTTCAACAAATTGGAACATTCAGCGATTTAATTTGCAGTGTCGAAGAAGGCCATGCACCTCGCGGGGGATCCCAGCGACTTCAGTATCTGAAATCGCTTGTTGACGTACTCCATAGGGTACTGAAGAAGCTTCTTCATGGGCTACTTAGCCCTATACCTTGCGGAACCCTGTGAAGTATCCGTGGCTTTTACTGATTAGATTGGATTTGAAAATTCTCTGCAACTCATGTACAGTGGAGTTTACTAAAGTAAAGCAGAGAAAGGAGAACTTACTGTCACCTTCACATGCTACTTTACGGCAAAGTGAAAGAAAATTTTCCTTTCTCTGTAATGATAAGTGCCTGGGCCACTTTGAAGTTACTAAATCCGGTTAGTATTTATTCTAAGTGATTGATAATCAGAGGAGGAATAAAAGTAAAGTTGTCTTATGGGTCAACTCTATGTGGGAGAGTTATACGGGAAGACGGCATGGTCTGTCATCGTCTAGTTGCCTGAGTAGGTAGCAGAGGGCTCCTATGGTCTTACGTAGTATGACATTACATGACATTCTCCACTTTACTTTAGTTAATCTCCACTGTACTGATGTAATGATAGGGAAATGACAAAAGCATGTTTCTTTTTATTATTAGTCTCTGGAAATATAGAGCAAATTTTATGACTCCAAAGTTTGGGAGTCGACTCCCAGAGTCAATAGTCTAACTCCCAAAAGTCAAGGAGTCGGAGTCATAAAATGACTCCCAAATACCCTGGAAGTCAGAGTCATGAGAGTTAGAGCCATGGAGAACACTATCCCACACCTCACTTTTGATATTTCGCCGCTAGGCAGGTTTTAGCACCCATCCTATTTGCCCATATTTATTGGAGTGTGGGGTGTATAATTAGTATATTCCTATTGGTCTGACTATTTTCTTCGAAGGGAATTCTGATTCCTGACCCTGACAGTCTGGCCCACTCGAGAAAACTTACGGCCGAAGAAAGCCCGGCCCAGTGGCCGGGATTTTTCTGGCCCACTTTTATTTTATTTATCGAGAAAAAAAAATTCTGAGCCAAGACAAATCCCGGCTATACAGTTTCCACATTTTTCAGAAAGATTAGTGCAGTTTCTATGTAATAACTCCATAAGCACATACAAAACTAACGTAAATTATGCGATTTCTCACATCCAAATAATATATTAAAAATTCATAGCATTGTTATTTTACGACATACAATAAAAAACAAATAATAAGGATACAAAAATTTTTTGTGGAATCTCAAAACGTTGAAAACAATTTTTTTAATGTGGGTATCATTTTTGGGGATAAATTAAATTAAATTACTCTAACACAAATTAAGGTCTAGAATCGAATTTGATTTGCTCGTGCAAAATAGGATAATGAACTGAATGACAGGTGTCCTCCAATAACCTTACATCTGTTTTTGTAAGGAATAGTCTTGTCTAAATAAAACGGAATTAGCTTAACTTTATCTTCTATCTCAAATATTGCTTATTTGAAAAAATTTAATGTAATGGCTACTCTACTACCAAATTTTTTATACAATTTTGTTTATATGCAACGTAATATTTTAATTATTGTAAGAAGCTTTAATTTTTAATAATTATTCGAATTTTTTTTTTTTTTCATATTTCCATGCATGGTTATGAGACGTTGCCTATGTCGATAAGGAAAAATCCCGGCCTGGCCCGAATTCATTTTTCTATTTTTGACCAATTACCGTATAAATTCTAATAGTAGCCCAGACTACTATTTAATTTAGGCTCTTGGAAACCCGCGCAATAATAGAACTCCGCGCACTATTTAAAATTTTCTACACTAATTTCTACAATAATGATCAGCATATCAAACCGTTTGCTTGTTTTATCCATCGCAATTATTTGTGTGGAAGAGACGTTGTTCTGATGGATTTGGTTTGACGCATAAATGATCTAACGAACCAGTTTTTGACTCAACTCATTTGAACGGTTTTTTAATAAAGAATGTTTGAGCCCAACCCCGCCTTCCCTTGGAAATTTTTCTGTATTCATACTGATTGAGACAAATTCTTTTGACGTTGCTTTATATTCCATTCGTATATTTTAGTGTCTATCTTTTCAGAAAATTAATTTTCTACCGACTCAATTGACTCGTCTCTTTGGTTCCTTCGGTATCTTCTCAGATATTTCGGCTAACAAAATAAACGGAAACCAGTCAACAAATAACAAATTGATGATGCATTTACGTTGACCTCAAGTGTCTCCGACTCTAGCAAAGATTTTCCAAGTAATTTCAAAGCTTTGAGCTTGAATACCAAATTAAACGAGCCCTTTGGATACATCCTGTTTTTAACAAGTTAATGAGCAGAATGTTTAAACACATTCAAAACTGGTTCCCCTTTTTTATTCTCAAATTTTGAGCATTCAACAATCCTTGAAGCATAAACCAAAGTACCATTAAACTAGAGCTAGATACACTTCACTATAATTGAGAACTTATAAATAGACTCTATGACTTGTAATTATATTAAGAACTTACATCAGAACTCCATAGGCTTAGGGTCTGCTAGGAGTCCAAGAAACCTCAATAAAAAAAATTAAAACCAAGCGCGTTGTTAGAATCCGCGCACTAATTCATTATGCCGATTTTGACCCGCTGAATATTAGAATCCCCGCACTATTAAAATTTTGACGGTATGCCAAATTTTTTAGTTCATTAGAAATAGCATAATAATGTGAATTATTATTAACATTTATATTTAAAGAATTCGTGCATCTAATAACTTTAATTTGTAATAATAACTTCTTTTTCAANATAGGCTTAGGGTCTGCTAGGAGTCCAAGAAACCTCAATAAAAAAAATTAAAACCAAGCGCGTTGTTAGAATCCGTGCACTAATACATTATGCCGATTTTGACCCGCTGAATATTAGAATCCGCGCACTATTAAAATTTTGACGGTATGCCAAATTTTTTAGTTCATTAGAAATAGCATAAAAATGTGAATTATTATTAACATTTATATTTAAAGAATTCGTGCATCTAATAACTTTAATTTGTAATAATAACTTCTTTTTCAATTTTTTCAAGAATTTTTGAGTTTGGGGTAATCTCCAACGGTGTAAAATTCCAAAATGCGATTAAAATTGGTTTAAAAATATTTTCAAGAACTTATACGATGGAACTTTACCCCAAAAATTTTAAGTAAAAAAAAATGACCTTTGGACCGGGGCCTTTCTCAGCCTCAGAAAAAATCCCGTCTCAAATAATCCAAAGGACATTTCGGCCGTGGTTTTCCTACCCCAGCCTGGAGTTTTCCTGTCTCAGAAAACGCGTTCCGGCCGGGAGTTCTCCAGACTGGGCCAGACTGTCATGAATGATGGAATTTGCTGTATTTTAATAGACAGTTCTGCCGGATTATTTCTTATTTTTATTCTCTTTGTGCAGGGATTTTGGGCACCCCAGCCCCCAGTTGCCTATAAGGATTAGTTCGAAAGAATGTCAGATAAAAGTACAGTAGGATTTCGGACGTTGGTTGATACGAGTACTAGAAATCCGAACCAACCAGCAGCTGTCGCTTCGAAGCCCGCAGTTTCAGAGGTACCGATGCCATCAAGCATAAAATCTGGTGCAGTTACATTGGGTAATGTTGAAAACCGACTAACATTGATTGAATGTCGAGTACACCCGGAGTTAGCTCCGATTGTACTCGACTTTGGTGGTTAGGAGTAAAACACCATTCGCTGATTATATCAGTCTAATGTATCAGTCAATTACACTTAAATAGTGTTACCGTAATGACCAAAGCGAAAGAACAAAAAGTTAATATATTCATTTTTACGCTAGTAAACTGCATGAGTCAGCTGTTAGTATTAAACTTTTTTGTTCTTTGGCTTTGGTCATTACGGTAGCATTTGTTGTTAAGGTATCCTTAGATAAGGTTGTTTTGTTACCCTGCGCTGCTTAAGTAGTCTACACTTTTTGTCTCAATTTTATTCTCAGCTTGTTATCCTTGGCTGAGAGGCAAAAACTTCTCCTTCACTTTTCCCACCAAACTCTTCCCTCGCAACTGAGCTGGTCATTAAATGCACGGCACATTGTGAAAATAAGTTAATTTCATTATTTGACACCTTCAAATTTATTTGATTGATTTCCTGTTGCTGTGTGTTGGTAGCTTGTTTCTAATTGGACTCTGGACTCAGGAGACTTTTAGCAGTTGCTTCCTTTGTAGGTATGACCAAACCGAAGTCAGTGATTTAGCTCTAGCTAACGAGCCATGGCTCTGATTCTCTCTGCCAGATGGTTAGAATTAATTATCAAAATTTTTTTGCTCAATTACTTTGCATATAAAAAATAAATAAGAAAAAAAGAACCCTGTACAAATAATGTTGTCTAGTAGTCCCTGTCAGATTTAAATTAGATTTTGCAATCGGTTGGATTCGATCCTTCTGTACGCAAAAATTTTTTCTAAATTTTTTGACTTTTCGGTTCCCTTACAACTCAAAAAACTACCTTTACAAAAGTTGTTGTGAATAACCAATGGAGGAAGATATTCCTCTAACATTTTTCTCCACGATGACCTGGTCAGGTCAAAGTTCAGGTTTCTTGATTTTCCGAAGTTTTTTTTATTTTAACCTAAACTTTGCCCTGACCAGGTCATCGTGGAGAAAAATGTTAGAGGAATATCTTCCTCCATTGGTTGTTCACAACAACTTTTGTAGAGGTAGTTTTTTGAGTTGTAAGGGAACCGAAAAGTCAAAAAACTTAGAAAATTTTCGAGATGGGGATTTGTGTTAAAAAACTTAGAAAAAATTTTTGAGTACAGAAGGATCGAATCCAACCTTTGCAATCAAGTAGATCTTTCCATGCAAATAATGTTTAAATGGGACAGAATGTCCTTCGGCTTCTCATTTGACCTCTGGAGGTTACTAAAGGTCAAATTTGATTTTTAGTACTCCTTGTCACATTTTAACAGAATTTCGCCAACAAATAGATCTGCTGGTTGGATTCTAGACTTGAGTTTTTCAGCCCATATATGCAGACGTCACCTGGCATAAGTGCGAGATAAGTTTCAGTATAACCAGGTAAACGCAAACTGGAGGGGAAAAGTTAATTCAAAAAGTGTAGACTACTTAAGAAGCGCAGGGTAGTAGACAATGGACTGATTACATTGCGCTGATTACAATCAACTGATCAACGTACGCTGCTTTACTTCGACCCTTAACTTTAATTGAAGAGGTCAACATGTTATATATTTTTGAAATTGGTTTGAAAAAAGAAAACTTTGCTAAGTAATAATGCTAATCAAGTTTTCTACAAACCTTAGATGACGTCATAAAGCGGAAATTGGTGATTGATGGAGACGGGGTTGGCGACGACAGAAAAATTCAGAACTTTCTGAAGTCATTTACTGCTTTTTGTTCTTCTGAAGAATTTAACAAAGCTGATGAGTAAGTTTCCTAAGTATCATATTAGTAAGTGGCTCATAATCCTAATAACTCAACTGTATGTTTTCAATCAAAGCGAGATTGTGTTCCGAAAACTAATACAACAGGTGAAGCAAATGGAATATTCAGCTCGAAGAACTTATACCGCCATCCAAATGAATGAAGAAACGAAGAAAGTCTACAATAACTTAAATATAGCAATTCAGGCTGAGTCTGAGAAAACATACAAGACAATTCAAAATGCAAAGCATCTAATTGATGAAGAAGCTAAACATCGTAAACATAGCATGGAATATGAAGCTTTATCCAAGCTAATTGAGAGTAAACCGGACAGAAAAGAGACTGAAGTACAGAAACAAATATTGGAAGAAAAAGTGGATGCTTTACTGGTAAGAGAAATTTATAACAATAATGTTATGAACCCTTCCAGAAAGAAGCGGGCTAACAAAATTCACTTCCATTCCCAAAATTCTAAAGGTTTGTTCAGACTTCATTTGGGATACTAGAGAATTAAGTGTGATGAAGTTAGGAGAAAATTTTAAGTACGTCGCCCAGGATTCGATTCCATTCAAATTATTTTCATAAAGATGACATTTTTTTTAATCTTCCGGATACAGTCGTAATTCTTGATAGAAGACTTGTTCAAAGAAGAAGAATTTAACTACTAGGCAAAGTGACGCATAAATTTTGTTTTTTTTTTTCATTGCAACCATAGAGGAAAACCCTACCTGTTCCCCGGGGGGGGGGGGGTCCTTTTGGTCAAATATCAAAAAAATTAGTGGGGTGGTTCGAACTGTTGGTAAAACAAAATTAGTTGATTTTCGTTTGGGCTGGTTATTTGGGTTTTATGCCTATTTGCTCCAGTATTCGGAGTGTCTCAGTTTAGGTGAAAGGTTCGCCACAAGACAATTGAGAGTTTAATCGGACTACAGCGCCACAAAGGGGATGGGTTGCTTCTAGTGATGCAACCGTTTCGTTTCGTTTTTCAAAACATACGGAAACGAATCGAAACGGATTAGATAGAAACGAAAACGAAACGGTATAAATGTAGGCAAAAACGGAAAGAAATCGAACCGAAACGGAAAACTAAAAAAAATGAGGTTTAGCAAGTCAATTTATTACTGCAGAATAATTATAAATAAGGTTGGAATGAATTCATGATCGACTGTTTGAATCTTACTCTGCGTCGCCAGTCACGAAGCAATTAATTTTTAGAATAATTACCGATAGAAGGTTTAGACAAAAAAAA
>NIPM01000041.1:160835-286922 GCA_002738285.1 Holacanthella duospinosa | reverse complement strand
AATTTAATTTACTGAATACCAACCGTATTATTAAATTAGATTTTATCAAAAATTATCTACGTCATGAAATCTAAAATTACACTACATATTTTGTCCGTTATACGGTTTAGATTACCCGTCACTATTAAGTTTGGGTGTAGTCTGCGCATTAGTAGATAAGGATAAGGGAGAATTGGCAACATAGTTGAAGTTTTTCTAAAATTTTCAACATTTTCAGTTACATTTTTCTACGCGTTGGCGCTAAATGTTCTGCTCGTGATTGAATCTTACTCTACATGAACCATAGTTTCACCACATACAAAGAAATGGACTTACATTTNGTGATTGAATCTTACTCTACATGAACCATAGTTTCACCACATACAAAGAAATGGACTTACATTTAGCGCCAACAACATGTAAATAAATCCAACCATTTGAAAGTTAAAGGGGTATTCGAGATTATCTTTTAACTAAAAAGAGGGGTTTAGAGTACGGTTTTGGCAATAATTTTTTCAAAAAATTCAAAGTATTTAAAATTTTCGAAACAGGAACCATGGTCAGGATGAGTGAAACTAAATACTAAATCGTTTCTTAAAATTAAAATCTTAAAATATCTTTTGAACAACGCGTGCCCAAACTGTGTTAACTTCTTCAACTACCTAAGGAGCTATTCGACAAATAAGCCTAAAAAAACTTCAAAATATAAATAGGGCTTTGTCCCACGCCGTGTGCGAGCTCATGATAATTTTGGGTTTTCTGGGACCACCCCAGAAAAATTTGCAAACGCTTCGCGTCTGCAAATTTTCCTGGGGTGGTCCCAGAAAAAAGTTTTGCCGGGGGGGTCCCTGTGCATTGACGAGCATTGGGGTTTTCCTCTATGATTGCAACTCCACTTACCGACATTTACTGAAAATCAGTTTAATATTGATATGATCTTAAATACTGACGATTATCCGCATGTAATCTTTTCTAATCGCGGCATATACTCGAGGGTGGTTTATCTGAGGTTGGAAAATTTTGAAAAATACATGCTGTTAATATGCACGTTATACGTAATATTACTTACGTTTTTGTAAAAAAAAAAATTCCCGACAGAATAAATTCTACGATTTTTGAGACTTTGTATGTCATTAGTGCATAATAGATACTTGACCATCAACAATTAAATTTGCTAAAGTGAATTTTGAATGATACAAATTATCCTAATAGAATCACTACAACTGTCCGAAGTTAACCCACTTTACGATAATAAAGATTCTTGAAAGGACAGGGGGTATTTGATTGCGCATATCCTTCTAGTTAATTAAATTAAATTCAAATTCTTGCTGTGGTGAAACGTTAACAACCAATTGACGAATTGCTAATATTTCTCTCTCTCTGTTGACTTAGGAAATGAAAATGGAACTATGTAAATCTTTAACTGATCGTGAGAAACAAGTAAAGTCATTGTCCTTTGCTGTGGAAACTCTTAGAAATGGGATTGAAAGCGATGACTCAAAACCATGGGGAAATGTGTCTCCGTTGAGGCTACATGGGACGAGTGAAATGGAAACTGACGCCTTTCCATTAGAAAAAGAATTATTTTTGGACAAGGAAGAAGTTCACTCCCCGGAACCCCAAAACGAAGAAACGACGGTTGATGATGGAATCACGAAACCTCTTCCAACTGTAAGCAGCTTTCCTGCTTGTACCAAAGACAAATACGATGACTTGTCTGAGGAATCGCCCGAAGAAGGAGAGTCCGAAGACTAACAACGTACTTATGTATATTGAATGCATCCGACAGTCCCAATTCTGAGACATGTCATTGTACCTTGGAAACTCAACTTGAGTAGTAATCTGATGTTTTGTACGAAAATATTTTCGAATTTTTAAATTACCATTAAAACATCCGACTTCTATTCCCAGAAACGACCGCGAAATACCAACGACACATCTAGTCTCAAAATTGGAAACAACTCAGATCACATTGAAACTATGCTACTATTATAAAATTAAAAAATTCCCATTGGGTTTTTAATAATACATAATCAATTGACCTTTTTCACAAAGATTGCCATCTAGTGGATTTTAACTTGAACCTATTTTTTTAACATATAAAACTTTCAATACAGAACACAAACTCCCATGCTATAATGTTAAGTTAAAGCGGTCGTTAACAAACTAAGTAATTACTTATATATGAATAGGTAAAATCGATTAACAATAAATCATAGATGTTAACGACCTACAAAAACTGGCACATTAATTAGAAGTTTTTAGTATAAATTCTGGTTCAACAAAGTTTTGACAAAACTCAATAATGAGGGGAGAAAACTCTCTTAACGTAGAACTTCCACCACGCTTACCATTTACCAATTTAAAATAAAAAATAAAAGTAAAAATTAAACAAATACAGTAAAGTTATAGTGGCTACGTAGGGACCGGCAGGATTTGTTCAGTATAGCCGCAGTTCATTATATTCGTATAGTGAACGCGCCCTACATTTCAATAATTGTTCATTATATTCAAATATTTTACTATAAATTCAGCTACGTCAATGTAGAGAAGTACTGGTTGATGAAAATTTGCTTAAGACTGAATATGGTTATGTTCTAATGATAAATTTCCATTTCAAGTAGAGTCGACGCTTCCATCATTTTCTCCTAAACTCCCGCAAGACTAATTTGGGTAAAATTTTGACTGGTTTTGGTGAAGTATTTTGGTCCCTCCAATTGAACTAGCTCTTGGCTTTGAAGCTTATTACCCTCGGTCCATAGGCTAGTTGTGTTGGCAGGTTAAGAAGATGTGCCTAATAAGTGTTAAATTGGAAATGGTGGATCACAACTGTCCAACAACAAAAGGTTTTTTTGGGTTGATTCCTGCAAGGTTATTTTCTACTGAATACGGAAATTTGACAAAAAATTAAAGAATTCATCCAAGCTTTCTTATTTGCTTTAAGAACATTAACGTGCACAAACTTTTAATTAACTTATAAAGCATCATGAGTTTAGAAATATTGCTACGATAATTGGGTTCTACTTTTCGGATCTAGTCACTTTTGGGTACAATAACAAAGTGACACATTCCATGAACTTCTTCCCACCAGATCGAGTTCTAAGCAACAACGAAAATGATTCGTGGCTGGATTTGACTTTTAAATTGCAATGTGTTAACTAAAACTCACTTTGAGATTCTATCATAGTCGTGTGAATAGATGGGCATAGACGAATAAGGAAGAATTTTTTCGGAATTCAGACATATTTCATGCGTGTTCACAATAACCGGACAAAATGACTCGGGACAGGTAGGTTTGGTTCACTAAGGCTGGAAGTTCATTTCCCCCTCATGGCAAAGCGTAGTTCAAAAGCTGGAAATTTCAGGCTGTCTTTCTGAAAAAGGTTTATTGGCTTTCACTACAGTGGAGTGCATATTTCTATACATTAGGGAAGTCTTTATATCCCAAATGTGTAACTTTATTATAAATATTGTGTAGGTTCGTTAGGCACTGCATCATACAACTGTGACAATATTCGGACAAAATAATGGATAAAATAAATTACATAAAAGAATATACACAAATTTCGAATATTTGTATAATTACAATTAATCGAAAAAATTTTTCGCATTTCTTAGTTTTTAAAAGTCCAAAATTTCCAACAAAAAAATAATACCCGACTTGGAATTTTATGATGCCGATGTATGATTTTAATAGTACTCAAAGATATTACAGTGATATAAACGTATTTCAAAAATCAGTAGATCATGGTGCAATAAGAAGCTACAATTGACAGCTAAGGAATGTGTTACAAATCACCACGAGGGTGTCAGTCAGTACTAATGTCTACGACAAAAAGCAAGTCACTTTGTTGATTATCGTTATAGCAACAACGAAAACTATAAACGAACCGCGTAAATTTTATATAACCTTTACCAATCTGTTACATTGACAGAAAATACATCAGTTTGTCCCTGTCGACAGAGATTTAATTCGAAACAAAAGAATGTAACTTTATTCTGAATTTACAATTTACAATTNAACCTTTACCAATCTGTTACATTGACAGAAAATACATCAGTTTGTCCCTGTCGACAGAGATTTAATTCGAAACAACAAAAGAATGTAACTTTATTCTGAATTTACAATTTACAATGTAATTGTTTGAAGGACATCGTCTGCCAAATTTTCCTTCTCCATAATTAGCTCGTCCAGTTCCTTCACATGCCGACAGCGCTCAGCCGACATATTCTTGAGCCTTTCTGACTGCATAATTTCATGATTTCACTTCCTTGCTTCTAGAGCATAAGGTCCGAACTTTAGTTCGAACGGTCACTGCATATTTAAAGGTTCGGGGTTCGAACCTTTTTACTAGACCAGTACTATACTACGTTTCTTTTATTTACATGTTGTCGCTGAATGTAAGTCCATTTCTTGGTATGTGGTGAATCTAGGGCTCTGGATGATTAGGATGGAAATTGGAACTGGACTTATATTCAGCGACAACATAGAAATTAAAACAAATTAAAACTTTGAAATCGACGGAGAAAATGGACCATGTTGCCTAATCTCTGATTGTTGGGTTGGAGTAAATACAATTGGGGGGTGTCGAAAAATTTCCAAGTTTTTGTAAAAAAAAAATTTTTTTTATGGGTTTTTGCATTTATCCACGAATTATGACATTTAAAGACTTAAAATACTGCCAAAAAAAAAAAAAATTTTTTTTTAAATTTTTTTTTGAAAAAAAAAAATCGCCTAGCCCATGGCAGGACTGCGGGAACCCACTGGGGGCTGCGGGGATCACTGGGAGGACTACGGAAACCCACGGGAGGGCTGCGAGAAGGCACGGAAAGGTTGCGGTAACGAACGGCAGGGTTGCGGGAACCCACTTGAGGGTTGTGGAAACCCTCGTGACGGCTGCGGGAACCAAAGCGAGGCCTGCGAATATCCACGGGAGGGCTGCGGGAACCAATGGGCGGCTGCGGAAACCACCAGGAGGGATGCGGGAACCCACGGGAGGGTTGCGAAAACCAACGGGGAGCAGCGGGACAAATCGGAGTGCTGTGTGAACATATCGGAGGGCTGCGGGGACTCACTGGAGAGCTGCGGAAACCTTCGGTGTTTTTGAGGGAACCCACGAGAGGGCTGCGGGAACCAACGCGAGGCCTGCGGGAATAACCACCAGGAGGGATGCGGGAACAGCCGGGAGGGATGCGAGAACGCACGAGAGGGATGCGGGAACCAACGGGGGAGGTGCGGAACCCATCGGAGGGCTGTTGGAACCTAAGGGAGGGCTGCGGGAACCCATAGAAGGGCTGCGGGAACCTACAGGATGGCTGCGAGAACCCACAGGATGGCTGCGTGAATCCACGGGAGGGCTGGGGGAACCTACGATTTTGTGGGTCACCAATGACCTAGGTCAATGGAAATTCAATAAAATCAATTAACAAGCTGATTAATTGGCTAGTTAATTTTAGCCATTAGTTTTTAATTTCACCGAAATCGGAGGTATTTTGAGTTTTAGAGGTCACCAGTGACCTAGGTCAACTACAAGTAATTACTATAATAGGTGTAGCTGATGTATCACAGTGACAAGGTGCAATGACTTGAGTAATTGTCAATTAAATTCGTAATTAATTTTGAACATCAACTATGTTGTGGTACATTTTGGCAACATCTATTGTTTTCGAAAGCCACAACCATCAAACCAAAGAAAATTTGAATCCACATCAACTTTATGAAATTGACGTTATTGAGGAAGAACTACCCTTATAAAAGTGGTATGAGCTGTGGAAGACAGGAAATTTGAATTATTTCAACATGAAAGGGATTAAAGCGCATGTGCAGACCAACAGTTTCTTGGCTCAACAACCTTTTTCAGTCACTTATTCCTTAAACAACATTAAAATATAAACTCTGTATTCCAGTTGTAATAACTCAGGTTGTAACCTCTGACTATAATGAAATATACCGTTCGGTACCGGCGGGGAAGATAGGAGTTTACATGTTAACCATTACAGACAACATGCTACACTATCCCATGTTTCGCATCCGCATTCAACTTACCATACCCTGAGACTCATGATGTGCGCAATACGAAATCATCTATTTGAGTGGAGGATGTAAAGCGCTTTTTGTTAAAATTAAATGTGATTGAAAATAAAACTTTTGCTGACTCTTGAAATTCTTGAGTTATAATTCTGAAATATTTAGAACTTGTGTTATTTCTCAAGGCTATCAATATATAAATAATTATGGAATTAAATTCGTCCCAGCAAAACAAAAACACGATGTGCACTGTGTTTAATCCACCATGTGCAGGGAAGTTGACTAAATTTGAGATGATCATAATATTAAAAATATATGACAATCGAAGGAATTATGAAGAGGCATAATTCTTCAGAGGTTGTATGATTACAACAAATTTACTTCAAACGCATTTGCAAACAAATATTTTATGACCTCGGCCAATTTATTCATTCCAGTCTGTCGAATGATTTTCTTCATCAGATCAAGATTGCGAACAAGGATAGGTGTTTACTTGGTAGTTTTACTAGTTGTAAATCCAAATGAAAGCCCAGGTAACGCTTGTTNGCGAACAAGGATAGGTGTTTACTTGGTAGTTTTACTAGTTGTAAATCCAAATGAAAGCCCAGGTAACGCTTGTTGGTTTAGATGATAGGGGGCACTGCACTTTGGCTTCACGCCTTTACTTATGAGAGTCAACTCTTATCCAACCTACCCATTGTGTTTCAGAGAGGATGAGGATAGAGACCACTTTTTATGCAGGTGTGCCGCTTTGTCAGTTACGATAGCNGCGAACAAGGATAGGTGTTTACTTGGTAGTTTTACTAGTTGTAAATCCAAATGAAAGCCCAGGTAACGCTTGTTAGTTTAGATGATAAGGGGGCACTGCACTTTGGCTTCACGCCTTTACTTATGAGAGTCAACTCTTATCCAACCTACACATTGTGTTTCAGAGAGGATGAGGATAGAGACCACTTTTTATGCAGGTGTGCCGCTTTGTCAGTTACGATAGCGAGTCTTTGGTTCTGCTGTTACAATAAAGTCTGCTGCTAAATAATCATTCACGGATAATTATCAATTGTTGTCGGGCTCTCGCGTGGCGGGCGGACTGCCCTCCCACAGGAAAACAGACATTGGAAACACTTGTGTTCATAAGCTATGACAGGTATGAACATGCGTGCGTATGACAGACTTGTGAAATAACTTTGATTGTTAGGTCATTGTAATAATACAACACTGCAGACTTAGGTCCGTGGTTGGTGAGAAAACATAGGTCTGTGGACTGTGCGTAATGAGAATACTAAGGTTCTTCGTCTTTGTAGCAACACTACAGACTTAGGTCGCTGGTCGGTGGAAAAGCCTTGGTTCATATAGGTTATGACAGGTTAACAACGTATAAGTATGTGTAAGTTTATGGGTAAAAAACTTTGGTTGTTAGGTTCGTGTGATATTACAATGCAGAGATAAGCATTGAGACAACTAAGGTTCATAGGCTATGACAGGTTTTATCATGTTTGAACTTGTATAGCGTCGAATATCTGTAAGTTTGCGTGAAATAACTTTGGTTGCTAGGTTCATGAGATATTGCAACACAGCAGATCTAGGTGAAGGATCGATGAGAAAATTTAGGCTCATAATTTGACAGGCTTAATACAATCTCACCGTTTTAATGGAATAACATTGTACAGTAAACCTCGGATAAGCCGACTCGGTTACCACGAACCAAACTGTCCGGTCCGCGCCCGGAGATAGGGAATTTGTGTATAAATCGCACGGCTAAGCCGAACTCGGTTAAGCCGAACCCTCGGTTACCACGAACCAAATGTTATTGTTCCACAAATGACAAACTTCGCTTACCACGAACTGTTTTTTAGTTTGATGCTACTGGTTCGTAAAATCTCAATTGGCGCAAAATTTAAATTTTTGATTCACTTTTTGATTATTTAAAATGCCTAAGCGGAGGTGCAAATTATTAACTATCATCGTTAAACACGAAATTTTACTGGATTTAGCTGCTGGTGTTGCTAGAAAGTTGATATGCATCAAGTACGATATAGGGAAAAGCACTCTGTCGGATATTTGCAAGAACAAAAACCAAATTGAAGTTGACATACAGAAATATGCGGGGGTAAGGGTTTGATGTTTACTTTAGACTCGCTAATTCTAAAATTTATCGATTACGTTACTTTCATAAATCATGACAGGGTGTAAAACGGAAGCGGCTTACATAATTTCCTACTCTTGATGCAGCTTTACTGGAATGGTTTCGAACTCACAGAGATTCCAACGTTCCGATCTCCGGTCCTTTGCTAGCGGAAAAAGCAGAAGAATTCTCAACTCAGCTAAAGTTGACTTTGAAGAAAGATGAAATTTCAAATGCCTGGATTGACAGGTTTAAGAAGCGACACAACATCACGTTCAGAAAAGTCTCCGGAGAAGCAGCAGCAGTGGACGATGAAATAGTAAATCATTGGATAGAGAGCATTTGGCCAGGCTTATCCAAAGGCTACCAGGAGGATGATATTTTTAATGCAGACGAGTGTGGCTTGTTTTATAAGCTACTGCCTGATAGGACTCTTGCATTCAAAGGTAACTACATTTACTTTAATTTTAAACTTAATAAAAGTTAAAAATCAACCAAAACAAATTTAAAATAATTTTCAGGCGAAAAGTGTANCTTTAATTTTAAACTTAATAAAAGTTAAAAATCAACCAAAACAAATTTAAAATAATTTTCAGGCGAAAAGTGTATAGGAGGGAAACTGTCTAAATCTCGCGTCACAATTTTGGTATGCAGCAATGCAGATGGATCCGAGAAGCGAAAGTTACTCATGATTGGCAAGTATCAGCGTCCTAGATGTTTCCGAAATTTCAAGGTTGAAAACCTTCCNCTTTAATTTTAAACTTAATAAAAGTTAAAAATCAACCAAAACAAATTTAAAATAATTTTCAGGCGAAAAGTGTACAGGAGGGAAACTGTCTAAATCTCGCGTCACAATTTTGGTATGCAGCAATGCAAATGGATCCGAGNAATGCAGATGGATCCGAGAAGCGAAAGTTACTCATGATTGGCAAGTATCAGCGTCCTAGATGTTTCCGAAATTTCAAGGTTGAAAACCTTCCTGTGAAGTATACTGCAAATTCAAAAGCCTGGATGAGAAGCGACATTTTTTCCAATTATGTCACTAAATGGGACAAAGAATTGCAGCGAAAAGACCGAAAAATTCTTTTACTTGTGGATAATTGCGGTGCTCATCCGAAAGAAATCGCTGGGCTAAAATGCATCAGAATTGTTTTTTTACCTCCTAATGTAACGAGTGTCCTTCAGCCAATGGACGCTGGTATTATCAAAAATTTGAAACACTACTATCGACAAGGAATATTGAAGAAGCAAATACATGCCCAAGAAATGAAAACAAAATTTGATGTGAACATGAAAGACGTTGCCATTTTGGTTTCCGAAGCTTGGAGATGTGTTTCGGCTCAAACAATACGTAACTGTTTTATTCATGCAAAAATTCTCAAAAACGACGAGGATGTAGAAATTATCAACGACGCTGAGGAATTTCTCACTATAGTCAGAGGCTTGGGAGGGGAAATTCCCGAAAATCTCACAATGGACGAATACGAAAACTGCGATTCTGAACTAATTCCTTTCGAAATTCCTACTGACGATGAAATCATTGATTCGTTGATTGGTACTAGATCGTCGCCAAATGAGAAAACTTTGCGACTGTTATAAAGTAAATCACAGTTTTAAGCCATAGAGTTTTCTCCATTTAGCTGATTAATTTGTTGTTTACATACTTTCGCTAATATTAGTTAAATTTGGTTTAGCTGAAGGAATCGTAAATCGTGATGACGGAAGTGAAGAAGAGGATGAAGAGGAAGTTCAAATTTTGGAACTGGAGATACTAACAGCAAGTGAAGCAATAAAACAATTGAACAATCTCAGAGATTTTGCGATGGCAACGCTTGACTCGGCTGAACATTGTCACAAAATTTGTACTATGCTTTCAAAATTTGAGGCAGAAATTATGGCTAAGCGTACTCGCAACATGGTCCAACTTAATATTCAAACTTTTATGAATGGAATGTGAACTAATTTCTCCATAGATTAGTCAATAAAGTAGATTCAGTATCACAATTTTATCGTGTGAATTGCCAATTGATTCAATCACACCCCTAACAACTACCAAAAGCTGTTTCTGGTATAAAACTAGCACTTCTAAGCAGAACCTCGGCTAACACGAACAAAAATTCCTTTTGTACGATTTGTTCGGCTTACGCTTAAGCCGAAGCTCGGTTACCACGAACCATATTTTCCGGTCCCTTGAAACCCGGCTTATCCGACGTTCACTGTATGCAGATAAATATACGACAAATCGAAAAGTTGAATTTTCTATCCAAAAAATAGCAGCAGTTGTACCGTTTAACTTTAATGCAAATAAAAGGAGACGCCGGAACTAAATCGGCGACATACTCGACGGACCTTGTAAATTATTTCGATTGACAACGCTACTCAACCAAATAATATTTTCAAAGACTTATGTACGCAGTAAGAAAACAATCCCATTCATGCCGTTTTCTCCCCGAATAAATTTTGGTATAATTCTATGTTCAGAAGTTTTCTTACTTGATGTCAATCACTTTGGTTGAGCTTACACAACATAGTTCTGCAGTAAGTTCAACTACGTTACTAATTTGTATTGGTAATTGTGACGAATTAATCAGGGTTCGTGGTAATTATCATTGATAATTAGCAAAGATAATTATCAAGCTTGAAAAAGTCATAAATTTTTTGATTTTTTCAAATCAATAAACGTGTTGCATATTTCGCATACAAAACTCATTAAAATAAATACCAAGCTCACTTTTTTAGAATTTATACAAAAATACACATTACCAAAAATAAATTAATTTTTTGATAATTATAAAAAAATCGATTGTTTTGATTATTTCGAAAAAATCAAGAACCCTGGAATTAATATTCCTATCGGTGCAAAAATTTTCAGGTTTTGTCTTCAAATCTGGCAGGAAAAACTTGAGATGTTACAATTTTGTGAAAATCCTCTTTATCAGTGTATTTCCGTTGACGGTTTGGAGTTTGAGAAGACATTAGGATAATAGTTATATTTAATTACAAAAATTACCTGAGAAAATATTTAAGTTAAAACAAGTTGTTGGACAGGTTTAAAGTTAATTCCAAAATTTGAATAATAATATTCCGCTGTTTCAAAGTGTACACAATTCATACGGCATAACGGCCCTGAATTTTCCCCTTTCTCATCAACAACCACCATTTTGAAGGACTTATAATTTTTGGTCCGATAATACCTATTAAAATTTAAAGTTCGATAATCCAAATGTGCGCGGGTTTATTTTAATATTCATCAAAATATTTACCTATATAATTTACAAAAGTATTGTTTCAAAAAAATACGTTTTAGTAGATGAAACATGCTGCTTTAACCGAAGGTTTGTGAATTTTAAATTGATGACAGGGTCAACATTAGCAAACGGGTAGCAGGAAAGAGGGATACCTAAAAATATGCTATATTCAAAAAGCTAATTATTTAATGAGAATTTCAAATAAATATTTACTGCTCATATGATAAATTAAACTCTCTTTATTAGGTTAAATTTCTTTCTTCGTGTACTACTTGAAAGGACACATACTTCTATCCAAATAATATAGAAGAATATTATGAAATATTCCGCAAAAGCAAAAAACTATAAAGAATAATATTACGCTAGAATTCGTTTTTGTACTTAAACACGCCACTTAATATTACCTGAACCTATAATTGTACCTACAAAAATTTCTTGTCGACCTGCAAAGAACCCGCAAGAATAACTGGAATTTATGTTTGAGGGAGCCCATACGTAGTGTATATGGCGTTTATTAATTTAATAAAATTATCCAATTACCAAATTTCACTTATTAGTGTATGAAGTTGAAATGAAACAAGAAAAAGGTCTTCCAAGAAAAGAGTTTGCCGGCTATTGCATTATTTTTTAATACAAATGATTATAGTAATAAGGTATATATAGTTATCCTGCCCTCACTACACCACAATTCTCAGTTGATTTGTGATCTGGTAGAAAATAACCATTCCATGTTTGGAGAATTAACATTCGGAAAAAATGTCTCAGCAAGCACTAAAGTATTTGCAAATTTTAAATACTACGTACTATATGGGAATCTCCCCTTACTATTTAAAATTAAATGGTAAAGAATTTGAGGTAGAAGTCACAGGACAACCTTTTCGAGAAATATGTAAAGGAGTAGCAGTTTCTTGGATGATATTACATTTTTTAACTATTGCTGTGAGTCTTTACTATACCAATTGGTAGATGCAAGATTATCCGACAGGGTCTTAATGGCGGCAGTTTTTTCTGCGATTTGCATAGCAGCTTCAGTCCAAATATTATTCCTTGTAAAGGGTTCAGTGATCTACTCCTTGTTGGCGACATTGTCGAAAACCAACAATCAATTTGGTAACTTTAATTCCACAATAAATAATTTTAATAAAAGTTTCTATGATTCTATTAAAACATTTTTAATTCTAAGCTAAATTTTTCAAATGGGACTTACGGACGAAAGACGGAAATGAAAAATACTTTGAAGCACTTTTTGTTCTCTGGGCGATTGCGGTTATCTTGACACCAATTTGCGGAATAATCCTATTAGAATTACGAGTACATTTTTTGGTACTTTTTCAGGACTTCTTCCTCGAATATTTGAGATTGTCTCAGCTACAGTATCTATGCTTTCTGTCTTTATTATATACTGTTTTTTCAATTGGGGGCAGCGTTGATATCGCAATTTGCGCTCATGTCATCATTTACATAGTTTTTACAAAACTGGGTTCAAGAGCACTTCGTGATAATAAAAGGTTGGCTACATCTAGACAAAGCAATTCTGTTTCTAACCATATATATTTTACAATATATTTCAGATACATTTCCTCTCGCAAAATAGTGCCTTAGTACTACCTAGATAAAATAGTCATGAATTACAAAATAATTCAATTTTACTTGACTTGGTTTGACACTGAATTTAGTAATTGATTTGCCTATATGATGATTAACGTAATTACTTTTGTGATAATAGTCATTTTCTGCATCTTTCGTTGTACGCCTGAATGCGGACCGGTTAACCTGTTAATGGGAATGATGTTGTTAATTGTCGTTATTATAGTGACAAATAATGGCTGCTACAATGGCGCAATACTAAATGTGGAATCAAAATTACTTTGCGAGGAACTCAGAAGGCAACCGCTTCTTGAATCGTACCAAAAGAGACAACTAAAAGGCCTCCCATCTTTACATGTCAGACTTGGAAAGTTTGAAATCTTGACCAGAAAATTCTTCCCGTTTATATTGACTAACATTGTATTAACTCATGTCATTGATCTTCTTATTGCAACACGCTAATTATGTGTTACTTTTAGGNTTAACCTGTTAATGGGAATGATGTTGTTAATTGTCGTTATTATAGTGACAAATAATGGCTGCTACAATGGCGCAATACTAAATGTGGAATCAAAATTACTTTGCGAGGAACTCAGAAGGCAACCGCTTCTTGAATCGTACCAAAAGAGACAACTAAAAGGCCTCCCATCTTTACATGTCAGACTTGGAAAGTTTGAAATCTTGACCAGAAAATTCTTCCCGTTTATATTGACTAACATAGTATTAACTCATGTCATTGATCTTCTTATTGCAACACGCTAATTATGTGTTACTTTTAGCATATGAAAATACTATAACTAGTCAGATTAGTGTAAAGTGTATATGAAAAGTGTTCTCAAACGAGATGATTGAATAAATACAATCAATAATCAAAAGTAAACATCTTTAGCTTGTAATATTATTCATTTTCGGAGAAATGCACACTAGAACAACCAAGTCCATTTATCAATAGTTTTCAGTCAATATGTTAACCATTGAAGTCTACCATGAACAGCAGACTCACCATAATGGTGGTTTGGTCAAGCTAAACATACGTAGCATATTTACTATTATAAAGGGTGTCCGGGAAGTAGAGGCACAAATTTCAAACTGACATTGCAGAACAACCAATAAGTATACTAGAATGAAAATTTGTCATTAATATTTACTAATATATCTCGTTATTTTAAATGTTATAAATTGCCCGCCTGACTTTTTCAAATCGTCTTCCTCAAAGGTTCTAGTAGGCTTGTCCCATTACCGCTTTTCCTACTTCTTTCGGTGCCTCTTTGGAAATTTTGTCCAAATTAGCTTGAAACCATGGATGATTTTTGGTTGTTTGGATAGCTGACAGTATTGGTTTTCGCAAATAGCGCAAATTCTCCAATTGCTCTTGCATGTGACATGTTTAAGGGGCTTAGAGACGTGGGTACAAAATAGACAATTTTTTGACTTAGAATGTCTACATCGGTAATGGCGAATTGTGAACATGCCTGCTCAAGCCAAAATAAAACGTCTTCTAATTCGTGATGCTTGTGTATGAAAGGAAGTAATCGTTGCTTCAGACACTCTGGAAAGTAGATTTTTTAGTTCAGGACCCTTTCATAACAAATGATTCTGAAACATTCTTAATTTCGTCAAACTCCTGCCAAACAAAATTTTTCCGGCTGAATTTGATGATTTAGGTAAATTTTTTTCATATTCCAACGCAGATTGATCCAAGGCATTCACACACTTTGTGCCCGGCAAATGGAAATAGTCAAATATAGCGTAATTTTTGTCATCCGCGGTGAGGAATTTCTTTCAAGCATTTTGAAACTTTGTCTAAGGCTGGTCATCGCTCGCTTCTCCTTATCCTTGACATATTTCAGAGACTGTTTCATGGTCTTAGCCGTAATCCCCAGGTTGCATACTTTGATATCCGGCTTGGTAGACCTCGTCAATTTGACTGGTTTAGTTGCAGTGCGGATAGGTGTGATAGAACTCTAATGCCTCTTAAATATATAATAAAATATTAGACTGCTCATATGCTCTGCTAGAAAATTTTGGATGGTGATTTTTTTGTCATGGATTGCGAAATTTCTGTAAGAGTGAAAAATACCCGCAACAAATATCTCATCATTTTTCCTAGAAATTTTTGTTAATTCAAGTCACCACAAACAAGACTACATTTTCATGTACGAAATGCGGTTCTGATTCTGTTTCTTATTTTTGAAGGCAGATTTCATTTCAGGCGACATTCAGATATCATTATCAAAGTTGTGCCTCTACTTCCCGGACCCCTTTAGTTCCAGTTTGAACTGCATATATTTATGATGTTTCGAATTGATATCATCGTTTACACATCCACAGTTTGGCACAACTTGTTTGATTATGATGCTAGATGGAAATTTTAAAAGAATTGTATGCTAAGCAGTGTAAACAGTAAAATTAACATACATTTTTTTAACTTTTCAAAGGTTAATTGAGAAATTGCAAAAAAAAATTTAACAAAGATTTAACTAATTCTTTTCACTGTAATTTGAAATTAAGCCTAACGTCGTCGCGATCCGGGTTTAAACTAATTGCCTCTATGATTCGTATTGGGTAAGGATTTATTTTGATATTTTGCAGCCGCTTTTGACAGAATTTGAGGATGACTATTCGTTATTTTAAATTGCCAAGTACCGAATATCCATCAGTCAAAAGCGGCTGCAAAATACTGAAATAAATACTTACCCACTGCAAATATGAGGCAATTAGGGTACACGCTGATCGCGATAACTTTAACTTTAACTTGAAATTATAGAGCAGAGAATTAGTTAAATGCGTTCTAATTTTTCGTTTGCGAATTTTACTATTTTACAGTTTAAAGTTGAAGATTATTTATCTTCAAACTTTTTTGAATCTGAGTTACCTGACTCAAACTTCATGAGTTTATAGTTTATAGGTTTGACAAGTCACTGTGACATGCCATTGAGTCAATGTAAAACATGACTCTGAGTCTGCAAAAATTGAGTGTGGTGAGTCATGACTCTGGGTTACCAAACTATGGCAGAAGAAAATGGGAGTAAATGGTAGTTCTAACTGGTACAATTAAAATAAATTGACTTTTGAGTCTAATTTATTATTCTGATATGGCCATATATTCCGAATTTGCTGAAACCTTCTCGGAAGTTTTAGTTAACTTTTAATTGGATTTAGATTTCAGTTGTAATGTCAGAATTTATAGTTTCCATACATTATTTAGAGTTGCGCAGAAAGCTTATCCATAAATTTAGTCACAATCACCTATATCTACTTCCCCACTGGCAAAAGTGATACCTTTGAATTCATTGTTGATTTCGAAAATGCAATATACTCATTCCAGAGTAGTGTTCTCCATGACTCCGGGTTTAGCCGGAGTCGGAGTCACTGACTCCGGAGTCACTGACTCCGACTCCAAGAAAATTTTAGAGTGGCTCCGGAGTCACTGACTCCGACTCCTTGAAAATAAGGAGTGACTTCGGAGTCGGAGCACTGACTCCGGAGTCGACTCCGGAGTCAAATTTCACATTTACTTAGATTTCGCAAATACATATTATGCACATGGTTCTTTTTGTGTGGAGGTGGGGCAGTTATCAAAGGAATTCCATTTAAAAAAATCAAAATTCATCTAAAAGTCGGCAAATTAAGGACAAAAGTCTCTAAAAAAAGTAAATTAAGTTAGGAAGTTATCATGAGAGAGGTCAATGAATTGAAACTAATTCGTGAAAGACTTGCCGACATTTGTCCCGGTTCTTGTTTACGTATTAGTTTTAAAAATACTAAATAATTTCTAATTTTGAGTTGTCGGATTCTTTGTCGGCATGTCTCCATTATTTAAAATATTTAAATTTTTAAATGCTCCTAAAAGTAGGAGCAAAGCAACTATATATTGCAGCTACACTATATTAAGCAGCTGAGCTGTTAATTAAAGCGACCCCTATATATAGCAGCAGAGCTGTAATATTTAGTGTATCATACCTTACTGACATACGTGTATTCTGTTTGTGATGGAATGCTATGAGAGTTCTGCGCATGACATTTGTTTTGGAGCTGACTCCAATTGTGTGGAGTCGACTCCGGAGTCATTGACTGACTCCGACTCCTTGTTTGCATATGCCTGNGGAGCTGACTCCAATTGTGTGGAGTCGACTCCGGAGTCATTGACTGACTCCGACTCCTTGTTTGCATATGCCTGGTCCGGAGTCATCGACTCCGACTCCATAGGTTTGGTGCCCACTGAGACCTCAGCCTCAGTTCCTCAGCTGAGGCACTCCGACTCCGGAGTCGGAGTCATGGAAAACACTATTCCAGAGTCAATCTGACAGTGTTATAATAACTAGGCCCTCAAAATCGGCCTCTTCACAAGTGATATGGACTGTATGTTTATTTTTTGTTTGGGTGAATATTTATATCTTATGAACAGATTTGGAAATGTTTTTGAAGATTAGATTATAGGAAGATTATTTTGTTCATCTGAACATTTTAGTCTATGTATAATGCACAACGTGGAGAAACATAATAAAAAGGTTAAAACTACACGGGAATACGTCAATCTTACTCAATTCCTTACTTCATTCTTCACCCACCCACTTTCGTAATAGAGCTGCAGGTTACTGAAATTTGAAAAAAGTATTGAATGCAAAATGAAAAAATTTAGACCATTTGTAGTTTGTTTAAATATTTCGCACTCTGATTTCATGATCAGCGTTTACCACTCATAAAAGAGCGATATCAGGGGTAAACCACCAAAAACTTAATTTTGTGTAAAATTCACATCCAAGAAGTGTTCAACATTTTTACATTTCTTGTTTCAGGCTAGAAATTAAAATTTGATAAGGGATTGAACAAAACTTTATGTATTCTAAGCTAGTATTGCTTTGAGCACTCGAAAAAATTAATGCAACGTATGGACAACTATTGAAGTGGTTCTTGGCCACAAATGGCCATTCAAATGAAAGTGATGTCGGGATACTAGTTTTCCATCCATTGGTACAAATGTGACTGAATCCAATTACTCCCTAATTAAATATAAAATCTATCCTTTATCATTAGCGCAACATCAATTTTTTCTAATTGCAGTTTTTCAATTATTGACATATTTAGCTCTCGCAGCGACCTGTGACAACCCTAGTCTCTCCAACATGGTTCAACGGAGGGCATACTAATTCATTTTGCCAAAGTAAATCATGTAAAGTGCGTAGTCTAACGGGTTTCTACCAATGCCTCGATGAAAACCTTCTCTTGGCATTGGAAAGATGGCAGCTTCGTAGGATTGATTTAGCAGCAATAAGGAAATTATGTCCAAAATATTCCTTCACTTGTGATAAAGAGTTGCAATTTCCGAATAACTCCAACTTTGGATGAAGTTTAGGGCATAGAAAACCCAATCACTCCATCTATGCCGCTGATTTGAGACAGCCAAAAATTCTATGCAGCATCGCCATTTTGTCAAAAATGTTTATTTGTCGATTAAACAATTATGCAATTGATTCAAAATTTACAAACCAAAATATGACATATACTTCCAAGGTTTATGGAGGTTGCTGGTTTTGTTTCAATTTGCTGTAAGATAAATATGATCAAGAATATAAGTAAACAGTTCCATTATGGGCTCGATTCTAGTGCACGGACTACTCTCGAGAGTACAGTGCTTTTTCAAAAAAATACTTTCTAAAATACATTTCACAAGTAGGTGAAAACATATTTATTTTTTCGATTCTTTGAACATTGTTCTATACCTAACAGATGTACTGTGAGTATAAGGTCATCGGAATGACGGGGAAAAGTCGACTCATTGAGAATAGCATCTGATTTAGAGGGTCTCCTTATTCTAAGATACAGTACCCTGAGTCCATCCTCCACCATCTGAAGAAGTTTGTTATGTAAGGGTTCTCTGTAACAAAATCGTTGGTTATCAACTTAATTTTTTATGAATACATTGGATATGTCAAAGCATTGCACGTTTTATATACAAACATACAGAGTAGTCAATAGTTGTCTAATTTAAGTAAATGCTATGTAACACAATTGAACTTCAACAACCTGAGTTTGAACTCAGATCACATGGAGATAGAGATTTGGAGTGAATGTGATTAGTTCCTACAAACCTTGGATATAGGGATTGAGAGCTATTGTTATGCTGCAATTTCTTCATGAGCAATTGTGAATTCAGGAGGGCGAAGGTGTGATTTGCTTCTTTAAACAGGGCTTCTTGGTAAAAATGCAAAGCCTCTTCCGATCGACCTGTATTCAATAAACAAATAAATTTTCCATAATAAATTTGGATTTGTGAAAACAACGAGTACAGTTTTCAGTTTCTGGGGCCTACTACATTCAGTAGTTCAATTTTCACACATTGAAGCAAGTACTCCAGAATGAGACTGGAGAAATGCACAAGGGTGTTTTGACTTGTAAACTTTGGAATTCGTTAAACTCGTCAAACATAACTTAAGCTTACCAATTTTTTGTAGAAAGTTTGCGTAGTTGTTTAAATGATGAGGATTCTTAGGTTTTAGTTTCAGTATTTTCAAATAAATCTTCTCAGCTTCTGCAAAAGAATGGACTTCAGTGTACATAGATGCTAAATTAGTTAGTGCGTCCATATTGTCGGCTTCCAGTTCCAGTGATCGCTCCATTAGACGTATTGCTAAGTACTTCTGGCCGTGTTGGCTAAATAGATAAGAGNCTTCCAGTTCCAGTGATCGCTCCATTAGACGTATTGCTAAGTACTTCTGGCCGTGTTGGCTAAATAGATAAGAGTAAAATGATGAAAAACAGACATAGAATAATTATTGACATTATTAAATGATTTTTAAATGAAGCAAAACTTNAGAGTAAAATGATGAAAAACAGACATAGAATAATTATTGACATTATTAAATGATTTTTAAATGAAGCAAAACTTAAATATTTATTTAAACAACAGATGTAAGATTTTAATAATACAAAAGTTCACTATAGACTATAGACTTTTATTAACTATAAGTGTATAGTGACTATTTTAGTGCNAGATTTTAATAATACAAAAGTTCACTATAGACTATAGACTTTTATTAACTATAAGTGTATAGTGACTATTTTAGTGCGGGAAAATATTTTACTCGAGGTATGGAATAGATACGTGATTTCTGTGTTTCGTAACCAATCTGTATAAAAATTTCACTGAGTAAGGGTAATCTCACTAGAAATTTCCAAGCAAAATTTCAGAATGATTGGTTGCAAGGGAGCCGAATTTTCTAAGAAAAACTAAAAATGAAAGTGGGGAAAGCTGGAAATAATTTTACTGGAGTTTCATTTTATGGATGCTACCGTCAATAATTCGGAACGGAATAATTCCAAATTTAATTATTTTACTTATTTAATCGACGTAATGAATTGAATCTAATCTAATGGTCAGAATTTTAACACCCCTTAACAAGAAAAAAGATGTAAATAGCATTTCTGACCGTGATTATTTCATATAGTAAGAAAACNTTTTAACACCCCTTAACAAGAAAAAAGATGTAAATAGCATTTCTGACCGTGATTATTTCATATAGTAAGAAAACCGGTGACAAAGATGAAATGTTTCCAATTCACAAAATAGTAGCCAACTAGATAGTTCGAAACTCCACGGTTTTTTTTTTCGTAAAAATAATGACTTACCGTTTTAGATTCGCCAAATTATAGAAAGCATGGGCATGAAGCGGATTAATTCTCAGAGCTCTGTGGAAATGGACTTCAGCATTTTTTGTGTCGTTTAGCAAAGTACCCAGGTTGTTATTTGCACTTGCATGATGCGGCCACAACCTGAAACAAAGTATGAAATTAGAATTTTTTTTTAGGTTACCGAATGCTCTCGATATTTTGTGGTAGGAGTTGCACTAATATGTGTGAACTTAAGGTGAAACAGTTTTCATTTCAATTGCACAGCTTGGACATTCGACAACCACATTCTGTCTAATATTCAGTTACAGAAAGTGTTGTGGCAAAGTCAGTATACATGGATAATTTTTTTTATATTTCATATTTGAACCATTCATGCTGATTTTTAAAATCTCAATAAAGACACTTGAAGGTTGCCTTAAATGAATTTATTCAAAAATCTACGCTGCTACGGAATTTCACACCGGAGATACACGTCAAGTTACACTACGGTTTCATAACAAGGTCACAAAACTAGTTCCGAGCTCGCTCGATTCGTTCAATGTTTTGAAATTTGATTTTCAACAATGTAAAATACAATAAGTTCAACCACTCTTGGTAATTGATTTACCAATAATAAACAAGAAATGCCCAAGGATAATAATTTTTAACATACCCAGCAAACCCTGAGAACAATCCGTTTGAACCTAATTTAAGCAGGTGATGGGGCTTTAACTGGGGGTCTGCTTTTGAGGTAACAAGAGTAACTCCAAGTTGTATGGAGTATGGATGTGAAATGTCCAATTTAATCCCACATAATATTATCCAATAAAGACTCAGCGTGCGGATGAGTGATATAGTGTGAGGAATGCTGAAGAAGCACATNCTTCCAGTTCCAGTGATCGCTCCATTAGACGTATTGCTAAGTACTTCTGGCCGTGTTGGCTAAATAGATAAGAGGAGTAAAATGATGAAAAACAGACATAGAATAATTATTGACATTATTAAATGATTTTTAAATGAAGCAAAACTTAAATATTTATTTAAACAACAGATGTAAGATTTTAATAATACAAAAGTTCACTATAGACTATAGACTTTTATTAACTATAAGTGTATAGTGACTATTTTAGTGCAGGAAAATATTTTACTCGAGGTATGGAATAGATACGTGATTTCTGTGTTCTTAACCATTCTGTATAAAAATTTCACTGAGTAAGGGTAATCTCACTAGAAATTTCCAAGCAAAATTTCAGAATGATTGGTTGTAAGGGAGCCGAATTTTCTAAGAAAAACTAAAAATGAAAGTGGGGAAAGCTGGAAATAATTTTACTGGAGTTTCATTTTATCGATGCTACCGCCAATAATTCGGAACGGAATAATTACAAATTTAATTATTTTACTCATTTAATCGACGTAATGAATTGAATCTAATCTAATGGTCAGAAGTTTAACACCCCTTAACAAGAAAAAAGATGTAAATAGCATTTCTGACCGTGATTATTTCATATAGTAAGAAAACCGGTGACAAAGATGAAATGTTTCCAATTCACAAAATAGTAGCCAACTAGATAGTTCGAAACTCCACGGTTTTTTTTTTCGTAAAAATAATGACTTACCGTTTTAGATTCGCCAAATTATAGAAAGCATGGGCATGAAGCGGATTAATTCTCAGAGCTCTGTGGAAATGGACTTCAGCATTTTTTGTGTCGTTTAGCAAAGTACCCAGGTTGTTATTTGCACTTGCATGATGCGGCCACAACCTGAAACAAAGTATGAAATTAAAATTTTTTTTTAGGTTACCGAATGCTCTCGATATTTTGTGGTAGGAGTTGCATTAATATGTGTGAACTTAAGGTGAAACAGTTTTCATTTCAATTGCACAGCTTGGACATCCGACAACCACATTCTGTCTAATATTCAGTTACAGAAAGTGTTGTGGCAAAGTCAGTATACATGGATAATTTTTTTAATATTTCATATTTGAACCATTCATGTTGATTTTTAAAATCTCAATAAAGACACTTGAAGGTTGCCTTAAATGAATTTATTCAAAAATCTACGCTGCTACGGAATTTCACACCGGAGATACACGTCAAGTTACACTACGGTTTCATAACAAGGTCAGAAAACTAGTTCCGAGCTCGCTCGATTCGTTCAATGTTTCGAAATTTGATTTTCAACAATGTAAAATACAATAAGTTCAACCACTCTTGGTAATTGATTTACCAATAATAAACAAGAAATGCCCAAGGATAATAATTTTTAACATACCCAGCAAACCCTGAGAACAATCCGTTTGAACCTAATTTATGCAGGTGATGGGGCTTTAACTGGGGGTCTGCTTTTGAGGTAACAAGAGTAACTCCAAGTTGTATGGAGTATGGATGTGAAATGTCCAATTTAATCGCACATAATATTATCCAATAAAGACTCAGCGTGCGGATGAGTGATATAGTGTGAGGAATGCTGAAGAAGCACATTCAAAGTTCACGTGCAAAAATAACTGTATGGTACTAATTTTTAATTTCAACCACGTCTGAGAAAAATAAGAATCGGAGGTCGCTAATGACCTAGGTTATAAAATTTCTCAATTTGATTAATTAAATTTTCAAAGTTTCATTAAAGCAATACGTATGAAGTACAAATTTCAAATTTCAGCCAAACCGGTAAAAGTTTTGGATCAGATGTCCCCAATTGCCAATGTTAAATCACATTTCTAGTAATTATTAGAATTCGAATATTTGAAATTGCAAATTTTAAATCTTGATTTTTACATATTTAATTAATCTTATTTTTCTGAATAATTTTGATAATTATTTCTGAGCATGACTATCCCCTCATAGTTTCTGGCTTCTTTTCTACAAATCTGCAGTCATTTCTAATCATTACGGAAGCGTTTTAGAGCTAATACAATCTTGCTCACTACTCTTATTTTGTAGCAACATTTAAATTGCAATGTATCCGAAACATATATTGCTGATATATAGAGAGAAAAAAATTTAACGAGAAGACCAAGACTCGAACCCCCGACCACAGGGTAGGGACCCAACACTTTTCCGTATCTCTAAAACTCCCATCTAATACGTACAGTTCAAAAATTTGTGGAACTCTATCGTACTGTTTTCTCCAACTATTATTGTTACAATAATGCACCACATTTGGGGGTCCACAGCCCCTCCAAATAGCTTCCGGTGAAATCGGACAAACATTTTTGAGTTTTTCTGACTTATACCTACATGAAAAGCTCAAATTTAATTTGAAATTAATTTCTAAGTCATGACTGTTCCCATGTAAGTTAGGTAGCGAAGAAGAATTTTTTTTAAATTTACACTTTTTTTCGAAGTGAAACCTAAACTATTGGTAAGGAAAGGGTTGTCTCATGATGCATCCGATGAACCATGCAACATATCTTGGCACATTCACAGCGTAATCTAATTCATAATTATAATTAGATATTTATCATAATTGGAAATTTAATACAAAATTTCCAATTATGTTAAATATCCAATCTCAAAATGTCTAATTTTGTCACTCAGTTTACCTAAAATTTTGGGTAAAAAATTTTTTTGCCAGCGTAAAATATCAGTAATAAAATCTTTTTCCATGCAAATGTTTTTACAAATTTTTATATGGATTTTTTTTCTATAGATAATATTTAACCTGGGTATGTTATGATATATTTTTATGTAGATTTGCTTTCCTTCTAGATATTTAACCTGGGTAGGATTTTATTCCTTCTGAATTATTTTTTATTCATGCAATACTAATGATTTTAGCCGTGCATTTAATTTGTTGCTTGTCTAATTAACTGAGATAAATCCAACAGTGTTCTAAACGAACAGACTCTAGTTTGCAAAAGACCCTCTGCATCCAACTCAAAAGTAAAATTGACCGACTTGTAGAAAGTTTCAACTAGTGTCAACGGCCAAAGTTTCAATGAGTTTTCTCCATGACTCACAGTTTAACTGAGTCAGAGTGACCGAATCTCTAAACAATTGAAGTCCGGCTTTTGGATCAATGAGTATGACTCTTGATTTTGTGATATACTGATATTTTGGGATACTCTGAATAAAAAAGTGTTCATAATGAAATAAAAAAAAAAAATATGCGTCATGTAATACAGACTAAAATCGTGTATGACAATCCAAATTTAGAAAATATATATATTTAATGGTAGAAGTATATGGAAAAATACGGAAAATTAGTCCGTTATGCTCATTCTGGCATGTCGTAAATAATCATGACTCTGAGTGTACCACAAAGGAGTCAGAGTCACCAAATGACTCCCGACTCCTAACTCTGACTCTGAGTCATAATACTCAGATTCACTGTAAGAGTCATGCCTCAGGCTTTCGAGTCTCGGAGCAATAATAGCCCTGCACATTCATTTGATGGGGTAGGGAAAAGGTCAGCTTATCGAAGTGCACGCTGAGTACACAAGTCAGCTCATGAGGCTACTCCACCCCCTTCCCACTCACGATAAACAACATACTGGGTGGGCTAAAATATTTTATATATTTTTACAGTTCCTACCCTGTGGCTCAGTAACAAAATATCCGAAACTAGGTCAATTGATTTCTCGCAATGGCACCGTTTGAAAACTGAATTCCCCGACCATCCTAAAAACATATTTCACAATGATTGATTCGTTGGACCAAAGGGAGATGCTGCCAATCCACATCTCTGAGTTTTAGAACTATTCAAGGTGTTTTTCAGCCATTACCCTGTAGCGATGATTGTGCAGCATACAAATGTTGATGCTGATCAGCGTAATGTGAACGCAGCAAAGCCACCAACGTCTCAATTGGTTCCGATTGATGAACCCAACTTTTTCTGATTAGTTGAGATTCTGCATCTTGCCGGCGTTGAGAGAACCAAGTAAGCCACAAACGTACAGATTTACAGTCTTGGAGTGGTGTCGGTATGATCTTGGTGCCGGCATGAGTAAAATATGTCAGCTCATCGCAAGCGCCTCTGCTTCGATAACCAATGGTGTGATTGAAACTTTTATTTTGTAGATAGCAGCCCATTGATGAACTTTGGACTTCAAATGTAAAATATCAACGTCCGTGTATCATCCAAAAATGAAAAAATATCGTTTCAAGCTAATTCTCAAATATTTACATTTCGAAAATCAACAAGCCCGACCAGATGCCAGAGCTGCCAGGGAGCAACTTCCACGCTTTCTACCTGTCATGGAGATGATGGTTATCTTCGGACACAATAACCAACAGCTTACACTCCAATCCAAAACCTGACCATTGATGAGATGCTTGTCCGGTTTTCAGCGTTTATATGAAAAGCAAAGCTGGCCTATACGGGCAAAAAATATGGGTTATTGTGGATGCTACAAAGGGTTATGTTCTCAAGACAACCGTCTAGGGTGGAAGCAGAATGATGCTCGCGATAAGGAGCAAGAAAAAAAAAGTTGTTTTGGAACTTGAGAATTTCTACTTTGCGGTAGGAAGAAGGATTACTGCCGATAACTTTTTTATTTCAAAATCATTGTCCGATGACCTTTTCATCCATTGAACTACACTCTTCGGAACTATACGGAAACACCGCGTAGAAGTCCCGAAGGGAACTGGCGACACAAAAAGGAAGCAAGAGCATAGTACCACTTTTGCTTTTTGCAAGGACACCACCTTGGTGTCATATATTAACAAAAAGAATAAAAACGTTGTCCTTTTAACATACCATCAAACAGCGGACATCTGTCCAACAACTGAATCGAAAAAGCCACAAATTATTATGGACTACAATTGCATTAAAGGAGCCGTGGACATCGCTGACAAAATTGTTGGAACCGTTTCTTCTAGAGATCAACTATAAGGCATGATAATATTTGTTTTAAATACAATCTTGGTTGCGGCATGAGGGGCATGTGTCAGCTCACGCTGGCACCCCTCGCACAGTCAATAGACGAAACGGGGAAGAGGTCAATATATCTAGGTGCCCGCAAAAAGTGGAATCATGTCAGCTCAACGCCGGCACAGTCAATTGACAAAGTGGGGAAAAGATTAAAAATTTTCACAATCACAATTTTGCAGGTGGCCTATGAAGATTTTCTTCACATTACTGAACAATAACTCACTAGATGTTTACAAAATTTGGAAGGAATAATATCGCACCAGGTGACAATTATGGAGACCGGAAAAGAAGATTCCAGCTTCGCTGTTCTCGGTTAATAATTGAATTACACTTGAAACGCTGTCATGTGAATATAATTCATTACACTGGGAGTTTTTGATAATTGGAATTGAAGATATTTGTCAAATATATTACATATTTTCCCGTCTATTTTGCCACAATTAGCACATTATCCCTGTCATTTTCTTACATCTTCTTTGTAGATTATAATTAATTTATAAGCGACAAGTTGTTTGCAGTGCCAAAATAACGTCTACACTTGGTGATAGACTACTGACATTATTTCTTCAATTTCTCACCCCTAATGCTTAGTTTCGTTAGGTCTTAGGGGAGACGGCGCGACTCGATTTTGCTGATTTTGACGAGAAAGCTCCATCGCTTATGCATCTCCATAGATTTTCGATGAGGAGCAAGAGGAAAAGTTTTTATATTTTTTGACTCTTTCGCGTCAATGCTCAAGTTTGATCGAGCCAGATTTTTGCAATGCAATCCTCACGATGGAAGACAGAGTGCAACTTTTGAGAGAAATTCTCTGCACACACTCAAATTCTTTCTTCTCTTAATGACAACTATTTGGTATCCCTCCGCCTGCTATTCCTATTTTCTTCCAAACTCTTTTCTGGTTTTTCCTCTTTTCATGGGACTATACATTTTCGGACAATAAGATCTTTTGCTTATTGAACCATAATTCGAAATTATCAATGTAACTGCTCATCGTAACGCTAAAACCTTTGCAAATGCGCTTTTGATTCGCTTAACATTCTCACCGATGTTGAACATTAAAAAATAGTAATGCATGGCATAACATCGCTCAAAAAAAAAGCAAACGAAACTAAACATAACGTGTCTAACTCAAGTATCCGTTGCCGTGAAACTGCTGCTATATAGTAGTATATTGCCCATAGGTACCCGTGGGAGTACCTATGGGTAATAGGTACTTTCACTCTGGTAAAAGCCAAACCAATGTAATGGGAACAAACCCTAGCAACGGCAGAACCACCTTCTACAAAACAATAATCTAAAATATGAGGTATCTATCGTTTGTATCTGCGGTATTATTTATGACAGAACTTTCAGTTCTATGTGACTCAGGTTACAAATATTTGTATTTGTAGTATCTACTGTTGGCAGAGCATCAATCACCGATAGCTGAAACATCAGCCATAGGTTAAAGTACCTACTGTAAGTATTCGATGCAGCAAACTTCTCTTACTACGGTACTTGATTTTAATGGCCGAGTTATCAACCGTTGGTAACGGCTAATGGAAGTACCAGGCTTTGGGAAATGAGAAATCAACCGCTATTTGCTATCAAATCATCCATTTGTATCTGACGTATCAACCGCTGCTGGTAGTATAGATATTAGTGGCCAAAGTATTAGTCTAGTAACTATAATCTAGTAATAATATTAACTATAGTGTGAGCTATGCCATGTCTTCTTCACTTTAAAATTTAGAAATAGGGTTCACGTGCGTTTGAATAAAATTATTTACATAAACAGAACGAACTCGGATTAACTTTCATAGACAAGAAATTTATATAGAGGCAGAACTCAGGTTTTAAGTGCTTCTTGTAGATGACTATATAAACCGATCTAATGAAGGTGTATCCGGCATTTAAAAGGTGGTGTATGGAGGATACATAGTTTAAGCGATAACCAGTTACCTAAAACCACACTGGTTATGTTGAAGGATGCAGCAATAACACCATACAATTTATTTGAATAAAAATTTCTAGCCTATCTCAAGATTTTGTATTGATTGACTCTAAGAGATATATTCCTCAAGCCAACGGGCCAATACACTAAACCCGTGTGGGATTTTCTTCTAGCGATAACCTGTTACCTAAATCCACACGGTTATGTTGGAATGATGCAGCAATAACACCATACAACTTTTTTTGAATCCAAATTTCTAGCCTATCTCAAGATTTTGTATTGATTGACTCTAAGAGATATATTCCGCAAGCCAACGGGCCACTCCACTAATCCCGTGTGGGATTTTCTTTGAGCGATGACCAGTTACCTAAAACCACACTGGTTATGTTGAAGGATGCAGCAATGACACCACACATTTTTTTTAATCCAAATTTCTAGCCTATCTCAAGATTTTGTATTGATTAACTCTAAGAGATATATTCCGCAAGCCACCGGTTCAATCCACTAAACCCGTGTGGGATTTCCTTTGAGCAATAACCAGTTACCTAAAACCACACTGGTTATGTTGAAGTATGCAGCAATAACACCATACAATTTTTTTGAATCCAAATTTCTAGCCTATCTCAAGATTTTGTATTGATTGACTCTAAGAGATATATTCCGCAAGCCAACGGGCCAATCCACTAATCCCGTGTGGAATTTTCTTTAATTCGGATCCCACGCACCTGCATTCGTAATAACAAAAACAATACTCTTTTGTCGTTTATAGTAAAACCACCCACAAACAGAAATTTCGACACTAGTAAATAGAAATAGATATTTTGGTAGAAACGAAAACATCTATACACAGCCATGGCATAAATTGTTGAAGACGGACGGACAAATAGACAGACAGACACGACGACGGCAATACACTATTACTACTAAAGTAGTGTACATGTAATAAGGCAATACATAACCACATAATAGCTTTTCATAGCCCATGAGCCAATATCTTAAACCTAATAGCAAGAATGAATACTTCCTGCAAACTCCCATATATTCCCAAAAATAAAAAATTAACTCGTAATTTAGCTCCAGTTCCGCTAGACTCAGAAACTACTTGAAATTATCCGTCCAAATTAAGTTGTCACCAGTATCCCCCTCATCTTTTATGGCTAACAAACTTTGTACAAAAAAACAGCATCCAAAAAATATCCTGAATCACCATAAGCCATTTGTTCCTGAAATTACTAAACGTCAGTTTAGATGCCGAAATTAAAATTTTCTAGCACCGTTGCTGTTTCGGCTTGAGAAAGACTTACATATTCAAAGAAGGCAACTAAACTTTTTTTCTCTGCCAAAACAAAAGCCTATTCCCAGTCTTTAGTGAACGAAAGCATCTCAGTCAATTTACGTATTTTCCGCTATTCCAAAAACTTTAAATGTTTGGATTCTCAAATATTCATAAAAAATTGCAATGTGCAAAACTATCAGCAACAATGATATGGTAAGAGTGTAGTATTTGTGCCATTAGACAAGAGACAATGGAGCGATTAGGTCGTAAATACAAGACATGTCTATCTGCTCTCGTACTTTCAGTTGACACTCCGAACTTCATTTTGAGGTACATAAAAAGCAGAATGGTAGAGATTTGGAGATAATAGACATTCTGTTATTTTTGATGCTTCCCGTGAGAGACACAAGTTATTGCTCTATTATTTCTCCCTTTTACGTCTCCCCATTCTCATTTCACTTTTATTTTTACCTAAATTTCACTCTACCCAAGGAAAATGTGCTTCAGACCGAATATTTTGTTCTTCCTTTCACTCAAGAATTGAGTTTCCGGCGTGGGTACAGAAGAAATCTTCAGGAAATAATAACTTCTCTAGAGATTATATGCTCCAATTTGTTCATATTTCTACTTTTTCTCCGGGAGAAGCTTCATGCATCAATTTTTCTTTTTATTATTGGTTTAGAGGAAGCAGAATCCACATATGAGACAGACAAAGCAAACTTGTCCCAACGTAACACATACTTCTGTCAGTTTACCCTTTACTTGGGTATTTAAGAAAAGCCATGGATTTTGTATATTTTTAGCTTTACGCGTTCCACATTATATTATAAACGTTGAATATTTTCACTCAACAACGCCTGTATATAGAGTATTTCCAGATTAAATCAGACTATTTGAAAGTCAACTACTTCTGTCTTTATGATTGTTGTCCATTGTTCACATCCAAGGTGGAAGAGTAGAAAATCTGTTTCAATTATTGTGATCTTGTAGGACAACGGTAATTAAATTCAAATTAGGTTCTGAACCCAGTTCCAATATTTAATATTACATTTAGATGGGTGAAATCTAGTAAACAAATTTATTATATTCGATAAACGTCAACAGAATATATTGTCACATTGCTTGGCTTTATTGACTTTCATATACGTTCGGAGTAAAATTAAGAATTTTATCGTGTGCGGTGAAATCAATTGATAGGTGTTACTACATTATTGAATTTTCCGCTCGGGTGTCTCCAGAAATAGGTTTGATGCACCCAGGGCAAAATTAACGTGGGAAACTGGGTCGTAAGTTGGGCTTGAAATAATCTGCTGAAAAATCGAATACCTATTGTTTGAATTCTTACGTCGGAATCGGATTAGAAATATGCCATGCAAGAGAATATATGGAGAACATAAAGTTTTAATGAGAACTTAGTTGACTAGAATGCATTAGAGGGTTTGGCTAGAACCTAGTATTTACCCTAAACAGAATAATGAAAATTATCGGTGCACTGTGGTTCTTTAATACAGCTGATGTGAGTGGAGGTTATATTCAATATTGTTTAAGTAAAAACACAAACCCTAGTAAAAATTTAGTTAGGGATGGATGTTTTCTGTTGGATGGAGCTCTAGAACCTAAGAACCTTTGGTAGGACGAAAGGGTTGCGGGTTGGTTGTCTCGCTTGTAAACTTTGGTTAGCTTTGTCAAACGTACATTTTATTAACTATTCAATATTTAAGCAAATTATATTTCAGAATTGACTTATTTTTGTTTCGCTTCGAAGTCAGATTTAGAAATCTTCAGGAATATTACTTTTCTTTTGTTGTTCTCTAACAAAGAAAAGGACTGTAACATATTTCAGTCCCCTATCCCTATATTTTGCTGCACCATTCATGAACAAGAGGTTGACAGCTCGTTCAGGCTGGGTCTCCCTGATAATTTGCCGAAAATTTAATTTTAGGCCCAATGACTTAGCTTTCGTATACAAGCAGGGTTGTTGAGAGTTTCAGGCTCCGTCTGCTTGATGAATTGCTGTATATTTAATTTTAAGGAAAATTTTTAAATTTATTTTCTGAAGAAATAATATGTTGACTTAGCTTTTCGAAGAGATTTCAAACTTACAAGTCCACAGTTTTTATCTTTGGGGTGCGAAATACAGAGTCTTGATCAATAATACCTTTCCTAAATGCCGATTTAGAGTGGAGGTTGACCGTTTATTAGATTGGAAAATTATGTCTAGGTATAAATATAAATTTTCGCAGTTTTGCATTGGGCTACCTCTCTAAGACAACTTTTCTTTTCTCACCTTCCCAGAACCACGTATCACAAGTTATTTTGTTTTAGAATAATGAACTGGAGACCTCGTAGGTATAAGAAGTTGACAGCGAGAGGCATCTTCTGCTGGACAAGCTCTTTTGACTCAACAAAATGAACCAGATCGTCAGCACATAGCTAGTCAAATGTGTAGAGTGCGAATGGAGACGAAAGCTTGAAAGAAGAAACTTATCACACATGTTCACCAATTTCTCCATAAAGAGTTTGAAGACATTGTAACTTGCAGATTTTTCTTTCATAATAATTATTCTGTCCGTTGAACCGTAAGTAATGGAAATCTTCATACCTGTATTCTAGTATAAATATTTGAAAGCACGTACAAATTTTGTGTATGCTTCCAGACTTTCAAAAAAATTCCATAATAGGTTGTGTTTTTGGAGAGTGAAAAGCTTGGAAAATATCAACGAAACAAATAAAGAATTTCTTTTTCTTGGACCTTCGTCATAGGGTTGAGTGTAAAACGTGCTCCCAATAAGACAATCTCTTCCGGGATTCAACCTCAAAATTCTACACGATGTTGCGTTTGGTTTCCACTTCGCTAGCCTACTATTTAGTGTTTTAGTAAAAAGTTTGAGGGTGTTGCTCAGCGAGGAATGGGGGAGTAGTCCGTTGGTCTCCTCTGGAACATTTTTTGAATACAGAACAAATCAACACATTGCACCATTGAACGGGGGCTTTCGTTGAATCAAAACAGCTTGTAAAGCTTGGTTAGCTATTGCAATAGAACCGGAGAACTGATTTTACAACCATTGTTTGGTATTAGATCATCTCCAGCTGATTTCCCAGTTTTCAGTCTCTTTATGAGCATGTAAACACTGAGAGCATTGAAATGCATGTCCAGGATTGAGCCGGTTTATTTTCGCATTCTACGCAAGGGGAATCCACCGTTGCGAGGTTTTCAAGATTGAGCAGGTGGCTGAAATATCGATACCATTGAATTGCCGATATATTTTTTGTGAATTCGGAGGTGCATCCGAAGTAGTTACCACGATTGTTGCGGCAAACCGAAAAAGTATATTAACCAAAAAGAGCAACTACCGAATTTCAAGTGCTTCCACTTTGATGCCATACCATTGAAATCCTTTCTGTATAAAAGAATGTACCGGCTATTTAACCACATTTTAAGCTTCGCTATCTTTGCGGGAAGAGTTCACAGGATTTGCCGTGCATTTGTTTATTTTGAGTTCAGAGGCTTCAAGAATCGCGAAAAGCTATATGCGTATTGCCAGATATGGATAGGATTTGTCAGCAATCTAAAACGTAATTCATAACCGTCGCCATGCGCAGAGAAGATCTAAGTCGAGTATGCGATGAACTGAGTTTATGATTAGCAACCGCTCCGTAAGTGCTGAAACCAGAGACATTATACAAGGAGGGTAATTGAGGTGGGCTACTCGCAGGGAGCAATTGTTTCTCCTCGCTTATGGATAAAGCTTGGGAGTGATGTGTTGGAAAGCTTATAAACGTACCTTAGATGTGTTAACATAGGCACAAGCACCAACATGGCCTAGATAGGCCAATAGACCGTGCTAAGATTTTGAAAACAAGGCTTGAATGTTGTCTCACGTAAGTGTGACGAAGCTTACCTGTATGCAATTGCTTAACTCGAAGTAGCTATTGCATTATCAGAAATACTTGAGGTTTGTACGCCGGCAATATCATTCACATAAATAGTTCTAACTTTTGCTACCATGGTTTTATATTATGTGTAATGTCATCTGAATATTTCCACGTCCCTTTGATTGCCTCAAGCGAACCTGAAGCGTTAGTTGTTTGAGGTTTTAGAGTGCTGCACTTATTTTCCAATAACTTTTGTCAAGAAAGATTTTAGGCGGACCCGTCTGTTTCATCTATCAGTTCTTAGCTTATTATTCCTTATCTCAGATCTAGAAGAACATCTTTGCGTCAAAATTTAAGTGTTACATCATTCTTGAATTAATAAAACAATTTTACGTATGAATTAGTATATGGGTACTTTTACCGTTGCTAGTTTTTGTTCAAGTTATCATTTTTACATTTCTGTATTTATTTTTTCCGCATTAATCAAATTAACACAATTGTTTTTATCTAATTCGTGCTTTGATGAAGGAAGACATGCTGTGGAGTGTTTGGCAGTATATAAAGTTTAACCTTGTCATGTCACAATATAGCCATACTAACCGTAGAGTAGTGTACACTAAGTGTAGCGAATTTGAATTTCAAAGAAAATATTACTGTTTGTATATTTCTGTAGATAATTTGAAAGAAATGTAATGACAAAAAAAGAAAAGCGTAAGACCAAAGAAAGTAAAGCTGGATCTATAGTTGCCTTTCCCCGACCGTGCTTCGAGGAAAGTGCGGTGTGGTTAAAAAATTTCAATGACACAATCAGTTTTTCCCAAGGCAACTGCATTCAAATAGGTACTGAATGTTTTTAACCACACCGCACTTTCCTCGAAGCACGATGGGGGAAAGGCAACTCTAGTTTCAGCTTAAGGAGATACTCTTATTTTCCTGCTTATGTAATCGGTGTGCAATGCAAAACAAAAACATTTTTGCATACAAATGGGACTGGATTTGGATGTTCTGGTGCATATCGATAAGATTATAGTCGTTCTTGTGGACAATTTAAATAAAAAGATTGCTTAAGTATCATTCGCTTAGACAAAATCATCTCTTGCCAAATATACTTACTAAAACTCAAAATCATTTTAGGATAATCACACAACTTTTGCAAAGAAATATATTTTATACCAATGGACAAGATGAAGATCATCATCTGGCACCGATGTCTAACTTCTATGACCCCCCCCCCCCTAATTTACATTTAAAATTCTCTTGACGAAACCTTACTCCTATTCCAGTTATTCTACTTTCTCCAACTTAACTTACCGTAATGCTTCTCTGTAGTGGTGAATCCCTTTTTCTGTATTACCCAAATCCTTTTGGAGGTTAGCATAATTGTAATGCATCTTTGCGTTTTCGTGGAGTAGTTTTAGTCCCGACCTAAGGAAGAGAGAATTATATATTTCAGTTATTGAGAAGCAATATTTAATTGAAAACAAAAATATGAATACAATCACTCATATACAGTCTTGTAAACAGTATCAGCCGAATCAGAAGGATTCATTTAGCTTACTTTTAGCTAGTGATGCAACCGTCTCGTTTCGTTTTTCAGAACAAACGGAAACGAATTAGATAGAAACGAAAACGAAACGGTATCAATGTAGGCAAAAACGGAAACGAAACGAAACGAAACGGAAAACGATAACAAAATTAGATTGAGCAAATCAATTTATTACTGCAGAATAATTATAAATATAGATTGGATTGATCATAATCTACTGGTTGAATCTTTAGAATTTTTAGAATAATTACCGATAGTAGGTCACGGAACGGCTGCGGGCACCTACGGGAGGCCTGCGGGAACCCACGGTAGGGGTGCGAAAACCTATGGGAAGGCTGCGGAAAACTACGGGAAACTACAGGATGGCTTCAGGAACCTACGAGAGGGCTGCGGGAACCTACGGTAGGCTTGCGGGAGGGCTGCGGGAACCCACGGGAGGGCCGCCGAAGCTTAGCGGCAACCCTATTGAATACTAAGCGAAAATTTTAAATATTTAATTCTAACATTGTTAATACGTTACGAAATTTGTTATTAATTAACTTGGTCAATGAAATAAGGAGAAAACTACGGACAGACAGATGAATTTTCTCACTATAACCAAATTGCGATAAATTAGTTGAAGTTGTTGCTATAGAAAATTTATGCAAATAACGAAATAAACAATACCTCTTCAAATGTTAATTATGAGGGGACAGTAGAGTACAAGATCCTCACTTTGAGCAATTTATTCGTTGAGTTATAGACAAAAAATTTTATAAGAAGTTTAGCACTTGATACGATTGGATATTTCGAATTTGTGTAAAATACTGATAAATTTTTTATTCAATTACCATTTAACCTTGCAATAACTTTTTCTTACTTTCAACACTGTCTGAGGCAGTGCAACACTCTAAATTTCTGACGCATTTGTCATAATTTTGGTTATTTAGTATAAAAAATTTTCTCCATATGGTACTTAATTCTGGTGGACCCTGTATTATGCATTATTGTGAAATTTAGTAAAATTATTAATTGTTAAATTCTTCAATGAAACTGTGAATTACGGAGACAACAAGTTTGGATAAGGGATAAAGTCCTGCTAGCCAACTTAATTAGTATTGAGATAGCCAATGAACTGTCGAAAGATAGGAAACAGTAGATAAACAGAAATTAATAATTTTGAAATATTGTTTGGCGCTAGGCTCGCAGAAAGATAACCCGCTTATTTTGCAACAAATTATCGAACACTGGAAAACTTAATTAGCATTAAGTTTTTAGTATTTAGTAGTTTAGTATTTAGTAGGTTTAGTAGTATTAGTATTAAGTAGTATTAAGTTAATAACCTGCAGAATAAAAACTATGTAACTTGAAAAGACGAATAATTGAGATACGGATCAAGGTAAAAACACATATTATTTAAGGTAGTTCCTTAAATAATATTCTACTTATGGGAAGTTCTATGCTCCAACCAAGGTTTAACAGGCGTACCGAGTTGTAATAGACAACCAAAGATACCAATTGCAAAGTCATTTGTGGTAAGGAATGTAGGCAATGCAAACAATTTTAGCAATAACGTTATAGCGTATAAAAAGTTTATTGCAGTTTTGAAATAAATGTTCAAAGACATCACAAAATTGTGAGTCGTGGGTCAAAGGAGTTAATAACTTTATCGACTGCGAAATCAGTTTCAAAGGATATAANTCTCGACTGCGAAATCAGTTTCAAAGGATATAATGCATGATTCCGAAGAGACACACTGTAAACTACAACTCTCTTCTGATTACTAGATTTGTGTGGAAATAAAGTCAAGATCACATAAAATATTTTTAAACNTATTGCAGTTTTGAAATAAATGTTCAAAGACATCACAAAATTGTGAGTCGTGGGTCAAAGGAGTTAATAACTTTATCGACTGCGAAATCAGTTTCAAAGTATATAATGCATGATTCCGAAGAGACACACTGATAAACTACAACTCTCTTCTGATTACTAGATTTGTGTGGAAATAAAGTCAAGATCACATAAAATATTTTTAAACNGTAAACTACAACTCTCTTCTGATTACTAGATTTGTGTGGAAATAAAGTCAAGATCACATAAAATATTTTTAAACCAAAAGAGAATGGTGGAGTAGGTAATGCTCAGATTACCTAGACTTATGCATAGTTGCGAAATGAGAAACTTTATTCAACCCCATTTGATTAAATTTTTACTTTGTTCTCTAGCTAACACTGGATTAAAAGGAATCCATGTTTTGAATATGACTTTCTCTTAGTTAATTGAAAAAAACGGTACTTATCGTACCGTTTAGATAAATTAAAGCGATATTTTACTAATAATAAAATTAACTGATGAAAATAGTGTACTGAAACCCTACTAATTTAATTAGGAAATAGAAAGTCAGACTTAATTTTGTTAAATAATTATTTTATTTATTCGTAAAAATCAATAAAAATTTCTAACACAGAACACTCAAAACTTTACCCAAAAAATTTCCAGGCCAAATACCAAAATGGAACGACCCTATAAAGCGCAGCTTTCAAACAATCTGTATCTATGGGCCCTGTCTGTTTCAAACCTTTCCAATCAACAACTACAATCACTATGGTATGTCACTCAATTATCGAATTTTGTAAGGGGAAAAATGTTTAAAATTGCATCGATCAAAAGGTTCTGGTTAGATAGTGTTTAGATTCCTGTTAACCTTTTGGATTTCAGTTTAATTTTTGGATGAATTTGATTTTATGTAGATTTAGCTCAGTTTTTGAATTAATAAATGAATACATAATAACATAGACTTAAAATAAAATATATAAAAAAGTCTTGCAAATACCATCATAGTAGTATTCTCGGATTAAATAGCTGTGAATACTGACCGCGTAAAGAAATTCAAATTTTAACCAAATTCTAGACTTCTGCACACTTATTCTTTCATGAACACATTATATATTTTAGTGCGTCAAGTAAAATGTCAAAAATTTTATCACGTGGTATTATGATATCTTTTCGGTAATATTTAGTGATATTAAGTGATCAGTTGAAAAAGCACTCCGGTCATGATTTGAAAGGTTAAAAAATTGGTTAAAAAATTAGGATTATTAGCTAATTTAACCAGTGCTACGGCAAAGGCTTGCGACGTGAGTAAGAGTACTGTTACCAGACCTTTTAAGCAGCGTTCGACAAGCACAGTTTTCCGAACGCTTTTCGGAGTGTGACTCATTTACCATCGGAGTGATTAGAAAGATTTCTCACCAATATTATGTATTTATTTGTTCTTTATATTTTAAGAACAAAACCATTTATATGAACTCAATCCCTTAAAAAAGTATAATTTTGGTTAGGTAATGTGTTTCTTTGATAGTCCCATTTTGGTTTCTTTGCTTTTTAGTAATATTTTTTTAGTACAGAGTGACACCTTAATTTTTTTAAGTTTCTGACAATTTGTCGCTAACAAGTTAAAAAAAAAAATAAAAGTGCTAATGCAAGTGAAGCTTGCTAATTTGTTAATTTAGATTATGAAAATGCAAATCAGCATGGTTTAAATTTTTTAATTTTGGGGAGTGAAATTACATTATAGACCATTTCCTATCAAAAAGTCAAATTATCTACCACTAGAATCATTATTTAATATTACGAAAAAAGAAAAAAGTTCATTATTTACCTTCCCTAGCCTCATTCATATTATTATAATATATTATAATATTATATTTATATTATATTATATAATATATAATATATTTATATTATGCCATTATAATATTAATGATTAAGGATTATGAAAAATATTCTGTTATCATAAATAAAATTTTCGTGCAACTGTCTAGAATTTGGTTAAAATTTGAATTTCTTTGCGCGGTCAGTATTCACAGCTATTTAATCCGAGAATAGTTGATTTTGATTGTTTTCATAAAAATTAATTATTCAGTTGGGGAGGTTTCAAACTGTACATTATATACAGGAGCGCCGCAGTTATGCGCAACTTTTCGTATTTTTATGCGGCAGATTGTCTTCTGTTATGCGGTGAAACCTCAAAAATTATGCGATTTCAAAATATACGTAATTTAACTTATATAATTTTTAAGTAACACCTTTATTCTATTGATTAATCGCTATCAGAATCAAACTTCATTGAAACTTCTTTCTACTAAATAAAATAAGCAGGGCATCGGATTATGAAGTTTTTCTGGGTCAAGTTACTATGCAATGCCAAGCGGCTCCAGCAATTGCAATTGTTATTTGGAATTTCTATTAAAACCAATAATTGGAATTTTTACGATAAAATTTTTTGGGTTAAACTAAGCGAGTAATCCGAGAAGACTTAGGGTATATGCACAGAGTCGCCACAGCGAACTTTACAAACGCGACGGCGATTATTCTGAATCGTGGTTACAAAGACAAATGTGCAATCGTAGTCTCAATCGCGCTTACTTTCACATAGCATCAGCTACGATTGCGAATGAAATAAAAAATGAGTCCCATCTGTTTCTTAAGTAGTTTCACTTTTTAAATTCATTTGAGATAAAAAAGTGAAGACTACTTAAAGAAGCAAATGGTTATAATGCAAAACAATGGAACAAGCAGAGAAGCAAAAAGAGGGGTCGACAGCAGGGTTCTCTGTTTAGTGAGGTGGAAACACACACAGAGGTCATACTCCGTTCCTTGATTTGATATTTTTAAACTCACCATCTCTCATCATAACAAAATCGCGTATCGTCACAAAAAATATCTGTTTCGAACAGATATGCACGAATCATTCTTAGGGACGATAAAATATCTAACAAATTACATCGCGATTGGATAAATTGTCGTCGCAAAACTATGTAAAGACTTTTGCGTCAATCGCGTTTGCCAAATTCATCATCGCTTTTGTAAAATTCGTTGTCGCGANAAACTATGTAAAGACTTTTGCGTCAATCGCGTTTGCCAAATTCATCATCGCTTTTGTAAAATTCGTTGTCGCGACTCTATGTGCATGTAGCCTTAGGTATGTTTTTCGATAAAGCTAATAATCGTACAGATGCTCCCAAAATACAATTGGGATACAGCAGAGGTGCAACTTAATGTGCGCGAAAAACTAAGGATGATAGGGAATTTAATGGTAGCGTAGACTAAGTTCGCTTATGACTGTGTTTTACAGTTTTTCACCTACTATAAAGGGCGTAGGCAGTTAGTTGACAAAGTAGTAGAGCATGATATTAAATGCGAGAAGATGGAACTTCGAAGTTTTTATATCAAAATAAAAAAAAATTTCATTTGATTACATTAGCCATTCTGTGTGACAGGCGGAGAAATGCAGTTACTTTTTGTTGGAACATACTATACCATACTCACGTGAATAGGGATTCTCGATTTCTCCAGTCTTCATTCCGAACCAATGTCTTCACACCAAACAGACCCAAAAGAAGAAAAACTTTCAGTAAGTAGACAATTCTCAAGGAATTGCACCGTAGAATGAGTCTCCTTGCTCCCACCCCGAACAACAGGCTCAAGCCCAAGCTAGAAAAATCAATTTGAATTAACAGAGTGTCGTTCAGAATAACGCGGGAAAAATATTTTCTTCAAATTGGTGCTCAAATCAGGTCCCTATCAGTAAGAATAATTGTGAGTTTCCCACGAGAAATAACATACTTAGAAATTGTTTGTTGTCAAGGGATTTTATTCGCGGCTAAGGAGTTTGAAATCAGGATTATCAACTCCNCATACTTAGAAATTGTTTGTTGTCAAGGGATTTTATTCGCGGCTAAGGAGTTTGAAATCAGGATTATCAACTCCTGGAATCTGTCGGCAGTAGGGAAGGCGGTGTGCACTAAAGAGGAAGGTGGGCACCCTATTGTATCAAATTCCATTGGTGTGTGTGTGAAGTTAAATAAAAAATGCTTTGTCATGTAGCAATAAGTTACAAATTCTACACTCCTAAGCCAATCAGAATTTAAGATTACCAGGCGTTGGCAACATCTACAAGAGACGGTGAAACTTCGTGCCACATATTAGGTTTAGGCAGAGACATTGATTGACAATCTTAGACCACTTGATACGTATGCGACCCAATTTAGCTATAAAAATCTGCTTATTCTACTTAAATTTATTCTGATAGACTATGAAACCAGTGTCGCTTAATATTTGACAGTAGTGCTATGCATAACTCACTCTTTTCCATGAGTCTGACCTATTGACCCGCTGACAAGTTCTAATACCCTAAAGTCGCGTGGATAAGACGCCCTCATGGATATAACGCCCTCGTTCATAAGACGCGATTTTTTCCGCTTAAATTTATTTGCATCATAAGACGCATCCCGCTGACATGACGCCCCAAATTTTGCTGCAACGTTCATTGTAAGATATAGTGTTGTTTTTAAATTTTACTGAAAATGGACCAAAAAAACCAAAACAAACTAGAAAATCCTACTCAGTTAGTAACCGGAAGTCATGGAAATAGATATTGACCATGAGGAGACTGTAACATCTAGCCACCTTCAATTATCTGATGATGAAGAGAAATCATGTAATCTCCTTGGCGATGTTTTTGATGGTTGGGACAGCGATAGTCAAGATTTAGAATTAATTTTATAGTTGCTTTCTTTAACGATAAAGTTAACTTAACATTAGACGCCCTCGAGTATAAGACGCCTCTAAATTATTCCTCCATAAAACCTTTGATAAGACGCGTCTTATCCACGCGACTTTAAGGTACTCTTTGTTTTAAGCGATACAGAGTAAAATTTTCAACTTATATACTCGGATGAGTCAAAATTAGATTCTGACTCGAAAGTCGCTGATGCACTCAACATTCACAACAACAACGTGTTACTGACTACAAAAATGCTTGTAAGGCGATGAGTCGAGTCATCGACGCTTCGATTACAGTGAGTATGATTTAAATTTAAAAGAATTCAAGAGTTGAAACTCCAGCTCATCTTAAGCTGGAGTTCTGAGTGAAGGACAAAGAGTCGACTCCTGACTTGGATCACGTGATACGCTATTGTGGCTTTCACCGCATGTTACCTTCACCCATTTATTCTACCAAAATCGGCAAAGTCCCAAAACTACACCTCAGAAAACCAGAATATTGATAGTTTTAATAAAGAAAATCCTTTGCTAATATTGCTTCGAAGTGTGTATTGGTCTCCGTGTTATTTCTGTTAAATCAAACGATTTTACGTTCAATTTGAGGCCAATAATAATTTCATATTTTTTGAGAGAAGTGTTGGTTTCCTTTGGTTAATTTCTTCCCCAGGATTTTGGTATATCTAGATTTAAACAATATCAACCTCCAAATGGCTTACTCATTTCTATAAAATCTAAGCGAAACTATAAAAATTTCATCCTGTATGGAAATTACATTGTTTCTCTCAGTTTGATCAATTTTGATGTGGTAAGATGAAGAATGGGACTTTCCAAAATATAAGGAACTGGAAAATGAGAAATGGGACTTTCCAAAATAATAAAACTGGAAACAGAAAAGTTTTCAGTCTTATTCTTTTCAGTTCTTTCGATTTTAGTAAAGTTTTTCTATCGAGTAATTTTTACCATTGTTATTTCTACAGGATATTGTTTGCATAGGTTCCGTTTAAATAATTTTCCCGCGTTAAAATGCGAAGTTCTAAAATCAATACTAATCTCAACAAATATTTTACAATATTTACATCTGCAAAGCAAAAAATATGCTCTTTATAATTTGGTGTTGTTGCCAACGTATTTAATTTCTACAAACTTTGTTTTTCAGAGGAACGCCATAATTTAGCAAACTTGTTATATGCAGATCGATTAGTAGTATAAGTGCCGCTGATAGGAACAATTTTGCTAACCTAACCAAGACNCTTTGTTTTTCAGAGGAACGCCATAATTTAGCAAACTTGTTATATGCAGATCGATTAGTAGTATAAGTGCCGCTGATAGGAACAATTTTGCTAACCTAACCANATTTACATCTGCAAAGCAAAAAATATGCTCTTTATAATTTGGTGTTGTTGCCAACGTATTTAATTTCTACAAACGTTGTTTTTCAGAGGAACGCCATAACTCAGCAAACTTGTTATATGCAGATCGATTAGTAGTATAAGTGCCGCTGATAGGAACAATTTTGCTAACCTAACCANTAGCAAACTTGTTATATGCAGATCGATTAGTAGTATAAGTGCCGCTGATAGGAACAATTTTGCTAACCTAACCAAGACGTAAACTTCGACAACTGTAATTATGAGTAGCACTAATTTTGAGCACAACCATCCTAAATTAGTTTCTAACTGTGTACATACCAGTTTATTTCTAGATACATCCAAAATAAAAAATTTTGTTGACANTCCTAAATTAGTTTCTAACTGTGTACATACCAGTTTATTTCTAGATACATCCAAAATAAAAAATTTTGTTGACAATCAAATAGACAAACACGGACATTCAAGTACTATAGAACCCTTTTACTCCTAATGCTAGCAGCAATCTACGAGTACAGGGTGTTTACCATTTTATTGCACCCTAGAAAGCATGACATAATTTTTTTACACTCTCGCTGGGAGCAGCATGGGTTGGAAGGAGCTACGATGAAATTGGAGAAAGTGGGTGCAAAAAATATTAAACACCCNTCCTAAATTAGTTTCTAACTGTGTACATACCAGTTTATTTCTAGATACATCCAAAATAAAAAATTTTGTTGACAGTCAAATAGACAAACACGGACATTCAAGTACTATAGAACCCTTTTACTCCTAATGCTAGCAGCAATCTACGAGTACAGGGTGTTTAACATTTTATTGCACCCTAGAAAGCATGACATAATTTTTTTACACTCTTGCTGGGAGCAGCATGGGTTGGAAGGAGCTACGATGAAATTGGAGAAAGTGGGTGCAAAAAATATTAAACACCCNTGCTGGGAGCAGCATGGGTTGGAAGGAGCTACGATGAAATTGGAGAAAGTGGGTGCAAAAAATATTAAACACCCTGTATATATTTACGTAGAGTCGAATGTGAGTAGAACCAAGTGTTATGCTTAAAGTCAAAGATACTCCTTGTTCCCTTCTAGCAAGAAAATAGGTCCTTTCACATCGGATTTTATGAATATGTAAAATGATAGGATTATAAATTCCTACTCAATATATTAGAAGATAACTCAAAAGTTAAATCCAGCGATCAATATTGGTTTTGCCAAATAAACATTGTACTCGACGGTTAGACATATGAATTACATAATTTCTCCACTTCCATAGTTGGAGAAATGGATGGTTGGGACTCGTTAATAGATATTAGTTGTTTTAACAAAATCGGGATAATTTTGCAGTGAATCTATAGGCAGCCTACCTCTAATTTCCAGACATACGAGGAATAGGATACATCTATACCCATGTGACTTATTTCTGCGTAGTTGAGGGGCATCCAAGAGAAGGAGACAACTGCAATCTTAGTAAGAATTCCTTGATTGAAAGCCAATAGGAAAAGTTTTTGTACTTTTTTTAAGCTTTCCATTAGAGGTTAAGTCCATACATTGTATTCGCGTTGGTTCTCAACGAAACACTTTTCATTAGAATTAGGGGTTACATTATTCATTTTTCTCCCTTTAACTGTCAGGTAAAATATAAAAGATGAATATGAGTATTTATCTTTTATTGTATTTATGACATTAAAGATAAGCTACCCTGTACATCGGTTGTTGGAACAAACGTGCAGGGATGACCGTCGGAGGAAAGAAGTATTATATTCTCCAAGGGACTTAACCAATCAGAGGCAACAAGTCTCTTGGGAACCGAGACTCTTTTACAAATCTCTTTATGCACTACACATCCAAAATGTCAACTTCTCTATTTCTTTATAGCAGTATTATTCCAATGGCTTAACTGCATGTACAATAATATACTTCGTTTCATTCCCTCAACAATCCACATGCATAATCTATAGTATTTTCCTTACCTTGGTATATACAAAACACGTTCAGCCACGACGAATCCCACGGAGAAGAGCAAATTCGAAGCAGGAATAAAAGGGATAACGAGAAATGCGAAACCGAGTGCCAAATCCCTTCGCGTCTTCGGCTAAAATAAAATGGACATTGAGAAATTAACGTAGTCAACAAATCACAAACATCTTTGTCTCTCTCATCCGTTTTCTCCCTACAAAATTTTTTCAAATAATTCCGATTTAATGACTCCGTTTTCCCATCTATTTCTACATTTCGCAGTACAAGAATTTTCATATAACACTAAATTTTCCAGCTAGAAGTATCTTATTATTGAGTCACTAAAGGAACCGCCAAAATGAGATAAATAATAACTATTGTTGTTTATGAACCTATGTAGAAACAGTATCGTGAAATCAGTGAGTTGTTTTGAATCACTGAAATACCGAATTTGTTACTGATTGAAATTTGTTTTGTGCACCGATTTGAATTTTGTCCCTACGCTTCAGTCACATCGAATTTGACCAAATGAGTCAATTTTTGTGAAAACTAAAAGCCTAATCAGAAGCTGGATGACGAGATATGAGATCGGCTTATCCGAAATTGTAGAACGTTATTTATTACTAACACAATACTTGTAACACTATAAAGTAATATAACTATGAAGAATATTAATCTATAGCCTTAAAAAATGACGATACTATGCAAGTACTACACAACTAGGCGTCACCATCCTCATAGATATTAAATTCCAAATAAGTTTCCTGAATTCCTAAATTTTATTAACATTAATAATCAATAGCTGAAATATTGAGGTAAGTATATCAATAGTACACTACGGAGCATGTGCCTTGGAAAGTTTTGATCATCTTTACTAAGGTAAACTTTAGCTTAATTATTTGCACCAAAAATTTTTTCGTGAATTTATAACGGAATTGTGTACAGTTTTAGAAACAAACATTAAACGAGACACGTGTCAATCTTTTGCCTTATGATCGGAAGATTGATATTGATCTCTCAAAATTTGGGTTTTCCTAATGTATATTCGGGTTCGAGTTCTCTTAATGTTTCAGTTTAGTGAAACATATAATCCAAATTATTGTCTTGTCACAGTATGTAGCTTTGTTTTGTTTCCACTTCACTTTTTGATGCTACTCCAAACGTATTTCCTTGTGGCGCCAACCAAAATTTGTGTCGTTCTAATGATTAGACAACTATGTGTGTATGTTTGAATCCACTTGACTTCTTGACACTATCCTAACTATACCCTATGTCCATAAAGTCTCTACGTAATGGAGAAATTATTGCTAAGGAAACAAGAGCAAAAAAACGTGCGGTTAGTCCCTCAATGCAATCCTCTCCACTCAAACTCAACACATGCAAATTCTCTTTGAGAGGAATTTCTGGGGATGTAAACTTATTTTCTCAATTGCGTAGCGACTTTATGGACATAGGGTATATTGCTATCATGCCAACTCAATTAATTTACTATTGCATATACCAAAAATTCTTTTGTATTATCAACCAAACTTTTTAGACTCAGCCCTAAATATTTTTTTCTATTTATTTAAACTATTGATTTAAACCCGATTTTTCTGTTAATGCTGACTTCAATTCTTCATATCATGTCAAATAATTTGGATTGATCCTCAGCAAACGGTAATTATGTCTTTTTCAATTTGCACCAAGTTGCCACTGCTGATATTCTGTTAAATCTATTGTGTCTTTATCTGGCTCTACCCACCTTGATTTTGTCAAGTATTCTCATTAATACACAGCAAGCATTAACTTTGCAACTATAACTGTCACTTTACGATATTCCTTCTTCTTGAATGTGTAAATCTACACTGCATTCTACTTCGTCCTGTTATATCAGTATATCTCATTGGTTCACAACGTTCACTAGTTTTGCATGCAAATTTGACGTGTTGTCCTATTTCTAAGCTTCTATTTGACCCTGCAAATCCACCTATTATTTAATTTCATTCAATTGTGTCAAGTATATCTCACTGGTTCTTAACATACAGTTATTTCGCACCTACAATTTTATTGTTATTCTATTCGTTAATGGCTCTATTTGGCACGTCAAATTACATTCTGTTGGGTCAAATATTACCTCATTGGTTGACAACATACAATAACTTTGCATCAATATTTGTTACATTTTGATATTACTAATCTTAGGTGACTCTAATTGGTTCTACAAATCTACCTCTTTCCACTTATTTCTATTACTTTAACTATGTCTCATTAACTATCGACATACAGAAAATTTCAACCTATATTTTTGTCCAATTTACCATTGCTTCTATTTTGTCGATCATTCCTGTATTTGGCTCAACATAGCTTTATAATGCTCCAAGTGACTTTTTGCACGTATGTGCTGCTCTGCTTGTTTGCAAGTACCTCTACTGCTTTTTTCTATTTCTAGGTGCTTTCTTTATTTGGCTCATCCCTCTTATAATATCATTATCCCTTTATAATACATTTTATTATGTCAAGTATTTCTATATCTCCACCTATTCCGATTATCTGTTTATCTAGTTTTGCCACATTTGTAACTATCTATCCATGCACTCAATCTATCAATGTATAGAGAAGCGTAATTAATAAAAGGAGAGAGGACGCCAGTTTCTTGCGTTCCCTTACGCTTTGAGGAGTTGACATTTTTTCTAATGCTGAGAGATAGGTGAAAAAGTTGGGANGTTTCTTGCGTTCCCTTACGCTTTGAGGAGTTGACATTTTTTCTAATGCTGAGAGATAGGTGAAAAAGTTGGGAAACGAGAGTTTGGAACGTTGGAACCGTCCCTCCTACCTTTATTTACTAGTCATCTCTGTATCTTTCCCTATTGTGTTCGCAGTTGCTATGTGTTGCTACCCATCTGTATTGTCTTAGTCTCTGCCGTTGTATTTCCTGATTGCACATCTTGAATCTTTGTATTCATGATTGCTCGGGTTGCTACCCATATTCCATCCATTTTCTGTCTAAATATTATGCATGTTTCGTCTGTTTTTTTTTAATTTAATCTACTTTCGAATTTCTTATAACTACATTCTACCAAAGTTGTTGATAGCGAATCTCTGATAGATTGCAATAGACCCCATGTCTGCCTCAAATCTGTAATCATGCCATTTAAATTTGTTTTTTAACATATACAAATGTCAGTCTCTTATAATTACGACTAATCTATAATGTTCTTTCCATGTTTCTTCAATGATTCGTGCATGTTTACTGTATGCTCCATCCATGCTTCTTGTGTTTTTTGACCCTATATCTCAATTAGTTGTAACTACATTCAACATGTTGCTAGGAAACATATTGTACCTTCGAATCTTCCCTNACTACATTCAACATGTTGCTAGGAAACATATTGTACCTTCGAATCTTCCCTATGTGTAGTTCCAATCAAGGAATTATACTATATCCACATTGTTTATTTCGACCATGTTTGTGGCTTGCTACGGGTTGTTGCCCATTTTTAATTTTATCTATTTGAGCCATTACCAGTAATACAACGAGGAATACTTCATCTCCTTAGTATACCTCACATTGTTTAAAATTTGAAGCTAGATTTTAGGAATCATTCATACATGTTTATAGTTGAAGTACAATTAGCTTACATCTCAGAGTATTGAACCCTTAGTTACGGCTATTACGATAAAGGAGACAAAAATTTTTTATAGTTTTGCTACTATGGTGATTTTCAATTTAACTTAATTTTTTAAATTCTCATTTATTTCACGTTATTCTTAATAAGAGGATTAAACTTGGATTTCAGTCTACCNCACTTAATTTTTTAAATTCTCATTTATTTCACGTTATTCTTAATAAGAGGATTAAACTTGGATTTCAGTCTACCGTTTCTTCAATAAATTGATTTCTGTGAGAATTATCTCTCCCTTTGCTGAAAATCTATAGAAAAGTTGTTTTATATGGTATTCAACTTTTACTTTTAGTTTAATATGTAATTAATTATTTACCGGTGCTGAGATCTGTCTGAATCCTTTTCAAAAGAACAACCGCAAAATTTACACTTAATTGGCATGACTAAATCACGTAATTATACTAATTGAAACTTTGAAAAAATATATAANCCGCAAAATTTACACTTAATTGGCATGACTAAATCACGTAATTATACTAATTGAAACTTTGAAAAAATATATAAACTTACAATTACAAAGGATGCAATGAGAATAATATAATCAAAATCATATACTGTTGATGGAAGTGATTTTTCNTAACTTACAATTACAAAGGATGCAATGAGAATAATATAATCAAAATCATATACTGTTGATGGAAGTGATTTTTCAACTGGAAGTCTAACTCAGACTTCCAAATTCCACTTTCTCCAAACAAACAAGTCAGCTATTTGGCTCCTCTATCTTAATAGCCGTAACTAAGTGTTCAATACTCTGAGGCTTACATTACCACAGTTAAACTTAATTATATATTTTAGTCTTACTTACTCGTGATAGGATTTGTAGTGTAGCATATACTAAGAAGCCATAGAAAAGTAAAGATACAATATTTCTACTATCCATCCACTTCTGAATTAAAGGAATTGACCCCATTTGCCAATCATAACTAAGAGATATCGGAGCCAACAAGAGCCAAAAATTGAATGCGGGTAAGTATGAAAAAGTTCGAAACCTGTAAATCACAATAATTTATCACTAGTACTTTTAGAAATTAAAAATGAGTCTAAAGTCAGTCATAATTGTACCTCGTCATACGNCAATAATTTATCACTAGTACTTTTAGAAATTAAAAATGAGTCTAAAGTCAGTCATAATTGTACCTCGTCATACGGCATGTAGCAAAAGAGGCTGGATTGTCTTGATCTGAGAACTGAGGCATAGATCCTCGGAGCATGAGAAGACGAAAACATACGAAACTCAAGCACTAGATTAGAGTCAGAAGAGAGAAAAATGATTTAAGATAATTATGTTTGGAACTATGACTATCTTCACGCTTTTTCAAGGAATACGACTGTTTTTACGATTAGAATCTACTATTATATTTACTCTGTTGGGCCTGTTCTCATATAGACTTCCGTTTACATAGTAGAGAAATTGTAATGAATTCTACTTTTGAGATGATTACAAATTGTGGTAAATTACTCGAGTTTAATAAAACTGAAATAGAAAAAGTAACTCTCGGCGAAGTTGTNTAAATTACTCGAGTTTAATAAAACTGAAATAGAAAAAGTAACTCTCGGCGAAGTTGTTTCTTCTACTAATACGAAAACTACTGAATACGCTTTTCCTTACCGCAACTCCTATTATAAATAATCTTTTGAATAATTTGTACCCCCGAGGACTTCTTTTCTCCCCAAGGATTAGGTAACTGTAAATTAAAATTAATACAAAAAATAAATTCATAAGTTCAAGTTATAAGCCTGTAGTCGACATCACTTACCAATATAAAAGATTTCTGTGAAGATACATGTCCCATACAAAATTTATGCCAAGTACTGTGATCCCGTGTTCCTTTGACAACATAGCTCCTAGTGCCAACAAAACAGATGCAAAGATATATCTTCTGTCATCACCTTCTCTTTGACATCTGACAAACAATATAGAAAAAAAGAGCGAATAGAATACATCTTAATTAACGTGATGAAAATATATATCTGGCATAAAATTATATAATAGCTCTCATTTGGTCGAGTCATCAAAATTAGCACGATTTGATTTTTCGCATAATGTTGCCCTACCTTGAAGAGCGTCCGAAGTAGTGTCTCTATGCAGTTATACTGCGTTTACAATTAGCAGAGTATTGCTCATGTTGCAGATCCTCATAAGAAGAGTGACGCTAAATTTGAACATTTGCCTAGTCACTTAGTCTTCAGTGTCACCCTCAATATGATTAACTCAATTACCAATTCCTACATCTCATTATGCAACAATTACTTTTACAAACTCTAGTAGGACGAATTATATGACGGATTACTGAGCAACTGACAGTTCAGTCATATTAGTTACACATGTTACGGTTTACAAATAGACAAATCATCAATTTGAAATTTTTACCGCCGTCAGGATCATATAATCCGTACACGGTTTTTTCTACTAGCGATTCTACTGTTGCTACACGGTTCACTTAGTCCTTGCTTGTAGTTTTACCTTATTACATTTATAGGAGTATTGGATGTATGTGATGAAAAATGGTATCCAAAAATGCTTGTTTACAGTTAATAAAATCATGATTCTGTAATAAAGTTTAAATGTGTACAATGTGAAATTGGATTTCTATTTTGAATAGTCCAAAAGTTTAAAGGATTCTCAGGTGTACCAAAGAAAAACGGCGAACTAGTTATTTTGAAATGTAAAAAAAATATACCTTGTCGAAAAGCGAGAAGGCAACAAATTTCATCAATTTTTTAAAGGCAAATTATTGTTCATCTAACGCATCTCAAGCACTATATGTTGAAAATATTAATAATTTACAGTTGCTATATTAAACCAAAAGTGATGTCTTTCTTCATAATATTAATCACGTCTATTTCCTAAACGTGACAAGGGTGCCTACTTCACCTGCCGAAGATCATTAGTCACATTTGCCTAGATAATTAACATTTTCAAAAGGAACTAGTGGATGTCGTGGGAAGTTCAAAAAATGTAATGTCTGAAAACAATTTTGGTAGTTTTGCTTTAGGAAACGATAAGAAGTAATTGGGTGTTGGATAAACAGAATAAATAAATATGGCATGTCCTCACGCAATACTTTCGTGTGAAAAATTTAGTTTAGGTGTGCCCATTTTAACCGATTTCACTCCCTAATAATTAGTACGCTTTACACGGAAGGAAAAACTTACATTCAACTTTTCTCGTTTACTATAAATAAGTTGGAGTAAGTCAGTGACAGGATGTACGAGTAATTTTAACATTTTGTTCCCCTAACTTCTCCACTTTCCCTACGATGATGCTTTATATAATTTTGCCAAAGAAATTATTTGCAAAATTTTAATTCAACAAGTCATAGAAATATTGTTCACATAATATAATTAATTATCTAGTCAGTTTCAAAGTTTTGAGATACTTCATATCTTGTTCCTGAAACAATTTGTAAATTAAATCCTCAGGAGACGACATAATTAGGAAATACGAGCAATTTTTCTCCGTGTAAGTAATTTTTCATTTCAGCCTGTCCAAGTTTCTAGAGTTTGTACAAATTTTGAATCCACTAAACTTTCAACTTGGAAATTCAGTTTAGTTATGAACGAGTATTAGTAAAATGAGTCTGCTAATGATGGAACATATTATTGTCTAAAAATTGCATAACTACTAATGGCTTATGTATATTTTTTCTAGGAATTTTTTGAATCAACCTCTACCAACTGACTATTACAGTTTGCCTTAAAATTAAAAATCATATTTACTACCTCCTGCTTCCCTACTGATAAAAGCAAAAATATTTTGAAAAATAAAAATGAAATTTTAAGACACCACATATATATTTAACTACTTATTGCCCGTAGACTTACTTTAGTAGTGGAACGGTAATGTGATCAAAGTGTTCGTCTGTCTGTCCTCACAAATTTGTGTCAGGGATTTCATAAATGTCTAAATATGTATATGTATCGAAATAGACGTTCGTNGTCTGTCCTCACAAATTTGTGTCAGGGATTTCATAAATGTCTAAATATGTATATGTATCGAAATAGACGTTCGTGTAGCATTCGACTTACACCATGGTTCATACAAAGAGCATCGGATGGTGGCAAACGCATCTTTTTTAGTTCAGTTTATATAGTCATCTACAATCTGCCTTCAAAACTTGTTTGTCCAGAAGTATTTAAGCTTACAAAATTGGATTTGTGTTTGTTCGTTTCATATAAATGACTTTCTACAAATCCCACGTGAGTACTGTCACTTCAACCATGAATGCACGACGTAGCATTTAGCTTTGGTTATTGCTACTAAAGACTAATAATAGCTAAGCTACCTAGGAACNCATGAATGCACGACGTAGCATTTAGCTTTGGTTATTGCTACTAAAGACTAATAATAGCTAAGCTACCTAGGAACGCAGTCTGGACCACCCACGATTGATTCTTAACACAACAATNCAGTCTGGACCACCCACGATTGATTCTTAACACAACAATGAATAATTTCACTGCAAGCAATGGTTTTTACCTTATACATGAAAGGCTATTTGCCTTATTTGATTTTCCTTATTTTAGCTACCAACCGTTGATGCTCAGATAGCAAAATTGGATAGCAAAGTTACAAATAAATGTATTAAGACTAATGGTTAAGTCTTCAACTAAGCTTGGTACCTTTACTATCAAACTTGCNCAGTTACAAATAAATGTATTAAGACTAATGGTTAAGTCTTCAACTAAGCTTGGTACCTTTACTATCAAACTTGCATTTGGGTTACATTATGATTCGTATAGTCGGTACTCTCTACTTCGATGATTAAGGGCTCCTTTAGTTGGGTTTGAACAATCGACCATGCAACAGTTGCTCGGTGGTCATCACCTACTGGCTCTTCTGATTGATGCTGCAGAAACACATATTCGGTACAATAGACTTGAAGCGTATCCTTCAGATAGTGATACCTGTTTTATCCAAAACTTTACCCATCTACCTCAAATTGATACTTTTGCGACCAACATATTTTACACATCAGGCAGCTGGTGGTACCTGATCTAGAAAACGTGGAGTTTCTAGTTACCAATGACTGATACTTCAGCTATCAAAAGTCGATATCACAGTTGCAAATGGTTGATACATTATAAACCATTAGTTGACATTTCAACCAACAACTGCAGCTGAAAACGGTTGAGAACGATAGATGTCTCTGAAATCAATGGTTGAGTCATATGTACAAGCGGCTTATACCTCAGGTACAACTTTAAGCTATTGTTTTTTACGATAGCTTCGATTATATGTCTAGCCTCCAAACAGTATTCTACAAGCAACAATAAGATAGAGCTCCTTCACGTATTTCTTATCAAATGTTACAGAAACTGCACAGTAATTGGAGAGCACCGAGGGTAGGGAGCGATATCTTATTGTAGGTTTTAAGAATACTACCTTTGCNTGCAGCTGAAAACGGTTGAGAACGATAGATGTCTCTGAAATCAATGGTTGAGTCATATGTACAAGCGGCTTATACCTTAGGTACAACTTTAAGCTATTGTTTTTTACGATAGCTTCGATTATGTCTAGCCTCCAAACAGTATTCTACAAGCAACAATAAGATAGAGCTCCTTCACGTATTTCTTATCAAATGTTACAGAAACTGCACAGTAATTGGAGAGCACCGAGGGTAGGGAGCGATATCTTATTGTAGGTTTTAAGAATACTACCTTTGCACTTGGTTTTTATTCTCGAAACACTACCCCTGGGTGAGATTTAAAAAGTGTTTAAAACCTACACCTCAAAAGTTTAAGTTTAAACTTAAACTTTTTTAAAAGCATAGCTTTAATACTACACTTTTCCAGTACAACTTTGCATAATTAAATCAAAAACTGGAATGTCTAATGGAAATCTTGTGATAAACAATAATATAATGCTAAAACGAAACTTTTAGGTGTAAACCCATGTAGAATTTTCTTTCTTGTAGTAGTATGAATTCGTGAGTCCACAACTCCAGTGACAACACTGTTTGATTTGAAACAAAAAATTTTCTTTGTCACTTTGGATCGGGTGAGGGATAGAGACAGAATGATCAATACAACTTTTTTGTTTACTTTTTATAGTTTTATTGAATTTGTAGCTACTAGTGCACTTACAGTTACTGTTGATTTTGGTTGACTTATGCTTATGGTTTTCTATATGTAACTGTGTTTATAAGTAAGGCTTCCTAATTGAAACAAATTTATATTATCAAAGTTGGACGTTAACAACATAAGTTGAATAATAATCCTGCTCAATTTTGCTAAGAAATGGAATAGATACTCAAAGGTATTGACAATAATATTCTGAATCGGTTTAGTACATATCGCTCCCCGTGTAATCTGTAGAGGTCTTAAATATGGTCAGACTTGCATCAAGTTGGCAAACCATCTAGAGTGTCATTGGAACTTTTTTGTTACACTGAGTTCTATAAAGTGAATTTAAGTTATTTCACGTCTTCATTAATCTCAACAGGTTACTAAATACAGTGTGTTGAAATAAGAAGGCGAAAATCCGGCACTAGAGTTTTTAAAACTCTCACAAATTAGACTTTTGTGACAATTTTTAGCTTAAGAAAAGTCAACCGAACTCTCGTAGCAACGATTTTCAAGTGCTTAAGCAGTTCATAATGTGTGCAAATATTTGACATACAATCATTTTTTATTTTCCGAAAAATCATTTCACAAAATTTCGCCTTCTTATTTGAGCGCACTATGTATGTACTATTGCATGAAGTGTGTGGATTTTACGATATATATTAATATTTCTAGAGTTATGAAACCAATTTTACTTCATAATCTAACCGTTCCAGTCACATTTTGAGGTTTCAAAGGTAAAATAAATTTTACATTTATTAACCATTCGGTATAAGATATAGGATATAGATATTGTTAATTACCCTTTTATTTCAAGAAATACGCTTTATTAGTAGTCTTTCAACGCTAGAAGCAATAAAATGTCAAAATATCCAATAGAAATAACCATGTAGGTTGGGTGTAACTTACAAAGTATGTTGTTCACTGGGTAATTTTTATTACATTCGGGGTTCTTGTATCTGCATTTGCATCAGAAAGAATAGACAATACCTGGCTTCATGAATATTTTAAAATAACATTATGTGAAACACACTCCATATACCAAACGACGTTTGCATTATAAGAATAAAATCCTGCTTGTCATTTGCAATAACATATCGTATAAACAACACCACAGCTTCGCTATCCGCGGCTAATAACTTCAAACTATTACGTAGACCAATTTTTTGAGCTCAAGGAAGATTAATAAAAATTTCTCAATACTCGAGATCCCTTGTTTACTTAATGTAAATAATTACTGACCTTTGATGACTGGCGGACAATGTTTTCTCCTCCAAGGATTGAAACAGCAATTAACCCAAAAATTTGGTTTCTGGTGGGGTACGATCCCACGTCTTAGGTTTTTCAGACCCAATGCATTACCAATTGTGCTACAAAGCCGATTGGAAAAATGCTGTTTCAAACCCTGACTATGTCATGATGATCCACCAGTTATCACTAGCAAGTCTCATTGCTGTTTGGGATATTCAGCATCTGTTACTTCTCCTCATATCATGGCACATATAGTGAAGACGTTATAGGGTATAGGAGTCTGTGCTCACTATGCATTGAGTATAATAGGTATACTTCAACTATCCCACACGACTTCCAAAGTTCAGCAGAAATGTCAAATTATCAAGTACAACTCATTTCTTTATTGAAAACGAATTAATTATTCTAGTAAAACCAAAACCTTTCATTTTTTGTTAACGTATTGAAGTGACCTTCTAAGGAAGAGGTCAAATAACTTTTTACCAATTTCATGGACATATTTCTAACTTGTAACTTTCTAAATTCCGGAATTCAAACGCGATGGGATATGAACTAAACTGACGCAGAACATTACTCTACTTATCTTTGATAGTTAATACTAATTTTTTAGCAAAATCTAGCAAGATTAAATTTATATATATGTTGGTAACATTCTTTCTCAAATCTTAATAATTTCTTTAAAGGTTTGCTTCTCAAATTTATTTATTAATGATTCTTCAGGAAGTTTTTCAAGTTTCCTCGAAGAAAGAGAAAGAACTTTATCATGCGACTTATTTCATTAACTCACTAATTATCTAACAACTTTGTACTATTTCATGCATCAAAAACCTAAAACTCTGCTTCGTCCTTACAAAAAAAAAGTAATTAAATATACACATCACGTCAGTTTTGCTAATGAAGCCTTCGGTGAAAAAACTTTTTCTTTCTACCATGTCTCAGAAACTTTAACGGTATACAGGTTCATTTATCTTTACTTTGTACCATAGAAAGCATACTTTCAATTGACATCATTTTTCCATGTCGTGGAGAGGCTTTACTTAAAAATGAACTCTGCTAGGTACGAATAATGTTAGAAGAAATAAACATAAGCTACGATTGCGACTGCAATAAGGGGTGAGTAGTACAAGCAGTAGAGCAAGCAAAGAAGCAGACAAAGAAATCGGCAAGTTCTCAATTGAATGAGGCTGAAAGGATTAGCAAGTGTAATACACTATTTATCGACTTTTGTTTTTTTTTGTTTTCTCAACACTCGTGCCCTCATCATCACAGAACCGTGTATCGTCACAAAGCATATCTTTTTTTATTAGAAATCCACCAATTTTGTTTGATTTGGCTTAGGCTTATCAATTGACTTTTTTCCGTGGTGGATCTTGATTTCATTACAAATATATACATACATATAGTATCACTTATAGTTAACTTATTACTAGACACTTTGTTTGGAATCTAAATCCACCTTCCCGGTGGTGAGCATGCTCCAGTGACAGTCGTTGCTAGTAGTTACTTGGACTGGGTATTTTCGTTTCAACCCTCTTATCCCAATCTTTTGCAATCGTCAGCTCAAATTGAGAGGAGCTATGATTAATGTGGGAAAAGGAAGTGCCCAAAAAGATAAATAACCCTGTACATCAACTGACAAAACTGAATGACTTAAAAAGGTATAAATTTTTAGTAGTGTTAAAACTTTCAAGTACGTGATGGATTCGGTGAGAGCAGGACTGAGTAAACTATTTGATGCAGCCAACCAGTGTATTCGCTAATTTTTTTTTCGTATGATTAGAAAGCAGTATAGCTGGTTGGCGACATACGAAAGCAGAATACAAGCTACAAATATAACATAANAACTGAATGACTTAAAAAGGTATAAATTTTTAGTAGTGTTAAAACTTTCAAGTACGTGATGGATTCGGTGAGAGGAGGACTGAGTAAACTATTTGATGCAGCCAACCAGTGTATTCGCTAATTTTTTTTCTCGTATGATTAGAAAGCAGTATAGCTGGTTGGCGACATACGAAAGCAGAATACAAGCTACAAATATAACATAAANTCGTATGATTAGAAAGCAGTATAGCTGGTTGGCGACATACGAAAGCAGAATACAAGCTACAAATATAACATAAATTATGTATACAGCTTTGCTTTGAAGTCAATATTCTAAGTGTCATTATAAAAGTAGATGGGAGTTGTGTATCCAAATCGTGATTAACGAAATTTTAATTTGAAATTGAGCCACGGCTCACAAAAACAGTTTGATTTTATAATGCGGTGGGATGGGAGTATGAGTCGTCATATGATTCAATAACGACTCATTCATTTCGTAACTTATTTCCACTTAATATTTCTGAATTTTTGAATATTTTATAGAAAGATCCAGTGTGAATTGGACTGAGTAACCGTGTTTGGACCAGGAATTACCTGGTTGTTCACTTACACTCTGAGTGGAGTGGACAAATTTAGTCAAACAGTTTGTAGAAATTTAATCTTATTGTTACTTAACTTAAAGTTAAAGTTAACGTTTAACTTAAAGTTAAAGTTAACGTTTAACTTAAACTTAAAGTTAACGTTTAACTTAAAATTAAAGTTAAGTAGTTCTATTACCATTGAAGCAGACTTCACATACAAAATTCGACTTAGGATGCAGAAAAATTGTTAGTAAAGAATAGTGATGTCTGATGCTGCTCACCAAAACATAATTCCGTAAGGATTCTATCCCTATTTAATTTTTGGAAGTATATTGCGTAGAATCCAATCCAAAGGTAACAGGTATCAACTGCAAGTAGCTGTCATATCAATGGCAATAGTCATACGGTGCTGAATTATTTTGTAATTCTTTAATAATTTACAATATATATTATAGGTTTACTATATTTATTGATTAAAAATAAACTGTTACATCTTAGAATCACAAATTTTAGAATATATTTGTAAACTGTCCCACTTGAACTGGCTCCTCACAGGTAGATTGATGGACGAACAACCATCCAAGATGATTTTAATACTCTATCATGACGAAGATAGTGAGCGAGTAACTACAATTAATTTTTAGAAATGGATCTGATTGCAACCGAAAATTTACTATTTAAATTTTTATTGTTTTTCAAGTTTAGTGGATTCTGAAACAATCTAATCAATTTAATACATATTAGCAATTGCTCTCATTTCGCAGAGACAATCGTAATGTCTCTTTATTAATATATACCCAGCAAGTTCAAGTTCTACTTATTGATTTTGCACTTATCTTGGCTACATGAGTTTTTGATAGTCGTCTGGGTTCCTTGTCTAAATAACTCTACATTGACTTTTGACTTGAAGTAAAAGTTGTGTCTTGGACTGACATCAAAGAAACAACATGTGCAGAAGAACGATACGGTTAACCTTAAGGCGGATGAGCTTGCAAGGAACAAGTACTACATAATGAATATATTATGATTGTATACTATCATTATACTAATCTTCAATAAAAAAATAAACGTTTACATGATAATGAAAAGCCTATATACCTTAGACTCCGAAAAGGTTCAATGGGGATTAGATCTTACGACCGAAAAGCGTTACAATCGTTTCTAATACGATGGAAACAAATTGTATGGAGTCACTTAGAAACCGTGGTCACACTAGTCCACATAAAGCTATACACCTACATTGATGCGCAAATACCATTAAATCCAATATTTTATTTCATCCACATAATTATAATGGTACTAAGATCAGATGTTGATATTTAGCCACAAGATAAATAAATCTTATTGCGCAAAAATTAAGGCAACATTAATTTTCACAGTCAATATTCGTTGTTATTTGTTAAAAACAATTTCCACTTGGATGGCTACATTCTTCCANACATTAATTTTCACAGTCAATATTCGTTGTTATTTGTTAAAAACAATTTCCACTTGGATGGCTACATTCTTCCAGCAAATTAGGTTAAATCTTAACTCTGTCTTCAGCAGAGAAAAATAGTTTAATTTAGGATATTTTAAGGAGAGGCAATGCAGAGTCTGTAAAGATTAGCTATGCTTTTCTTTCATGCTATTCGAGAATTCACTGCTACATTACACATTCGACAAATGCACTTCCAATGAATTTTTACTGACCCGTTTCAACTTATACAGATGTCACAGAACAAAGCTGGCATAGACACAAATTTTACATTTAACTTTTCACTTCTAATTTCTCACTTTCTACAACAATTCAACTAATTTTCACCCATTTTTATAATTTAATATTTTATTACCACTCACTTATGCTGATAGGGGACTGGCCAACGTCAAATAAAGTGATTGGCATTCACTGTTATTTGCAACATTCTTTACTAAAAAAATCTGACATAGTTTCAATTAATTATTTGTTTGAGTTAAGAAATGTCGAATTTATTTTTGTCTGCTGCATATTTTCGTTTGTTGGTTCTGCAGTTAGGGTATGTAAACCAGGTTTTTAGAATTTTAAAATAATAAATATTTAAAGTTGTGATTCTTCTAGGAAACTCTTGCCTCTTATTCATGCTTAATGTTATTATTCCTTCCATCGATTGAAATGCTTATGATTTTTGAATTTCTCCGGAACATTGTGCCACTTGCCTTGGCAACAATTAAATCGTTTTCTATAAATTTAACAATCATACTACAATTCATCNATATTTAAAGTTGTGATTCTTCTAGGAAACTCTTGCCTCTTATTCATGCTTAATGTTATTATTCCTTCCATCGAATGAAATGCTTATGATTTTTGAATTTCTCCTGAACATTGTGCCACTTGCCTTGGCAACAATTAAATCGTTTTCTATAAATTTAACAATCATACTACAATTCATCCGAATGTAGAAGCGATGAAATGAAACAGAACTATTGCGATGAACAAGTTTGATTCTTGGCAACCGAAAGTAATATTGCATTGTGATGAGGGATATAACAAAAAATTTGTTTTGGTTTCAAATAATAATAAAATATTGAATAGATGGGATGAGACACAAAGAATAAGTTAGGGTGGTTGTCCAAACGAAAAGGAAATATGAGCAGAGTGTATCGTCCAATGAATCCTAAAACAAGGGTCTGATTGCATATACACATAGTCATGTGTATATACACATAGTCATAGTCACATGATTATAGTGTTAAAGCTCTAGTCTAAATCGACCAATTTACTTGAATTTAGTTGAACGAAATTCCCAGAATCTAATAACACTAATTCATTAATCATCTTAATTGATTTAAAACAAAACAAAAATAACTAATTGAATTTAAAATTAAATTCATGAATCAAAATTTTTAAATTGTGGCTTCTCCGCCAAAAAACTCTAACTTTAAAAACCTGAACAGTCAGGACTTCGCTTGCCTGTCGACTGTCAGTATCCAAAAGTCTAACAATTGAGTTTTTTTAAATAAACAAAACCCTATTCAATAAATCTAGGAATTTAGAACAACAATAAGATAATGAAAATAATCTTTTATTTAATAATAAAAATTACAAACAAGCAATAATTACTCTGAGTTAAGAAAATCTCGCTCAACAATAAGTTCCCAACTTCCATTGTTGAGGATTCTGATTCCCTACTAAAGGTAAGACCAAGCTGCTCAAGCTTGGTCAAAATTAGAATGAGTCTCTGGACTCCATTCCCTGGGTTTTTATACCATCTAAGCCTTAGCGTGCCTCGTGCACAAAAACTATTATTACATTATTGTAATAATAAAGCAAAGGAAAATATTAAAATAAACTAAAGCTAAGCTTACTAATTTTTATAAGTAGTAACAAAGCAAAACAAAGAAAAATAAAGACAAAGGTAAGTCAATAATTACATAAATTATTTAATAATAATTTATAAAAAATAATCATACAGTTGACGTCACATAAAAATACACTAGAATTGTAACAATAGACTTATTCCGATACAACAAAGGTAACTTTGTTAAAAGTTTTAAAAAATCCTATGTTGAAAATAAATTGGATCATATGCTTCGCGATGAGTGGCATATTCTGTACATTTTTTAAATTTTATACAAGTTTTATTCGATATGCCTATGCTAATTAGACGCAAACGAAACGCTTTTTAGAAATCAGGGTTATCAAGTTCAACGATAGACTGAAAAATTTATCAATGGATTGGCAGAAATATTTCTTTAATACAATCAAGGTGTTGTCTACGTGCTATGAAAAATTACAGACGGAGGGTATGGTTTACATTAAGGGCAAAATATCACAGAGAAGTTCAAATGTAATGAACACCTTCCTGACAAAAATATTATATAAAATCTGTAACAACTAGTAGGGAGCACACTGAAGCAATAGAAAAATACATAGAAAACAGAAAATCAAAATGCACAAAGATTGGAAGCAGAAGCAAAACCGAAAAATTACATAAAAGACAAAATCAAAGAATTGTTGAAAGGCAAAACTTTTCAAAATGGATTTGAGTAATTTTGTTGAAAAATCTTAGAAGCATAGAAGAATGAATGCAAGTTGGAGAGGGATAATTGGAATATTCGACGAAAAATATTACATGCAAAATGGAATAAAGTTAAAGTTATGCAAAGTAGAATAAATCATAGCAACGGTAGATACACATGTAAACTTAACCATGAAGGTATGTTAAAGTATATGTGTTAGTAAAACATTGTAAGCTGTGGTATCTGTATTGGTAAAAATTAGATATAACGGAGAAGTGAGTGTGGTACATTAAATATCCGTGAATGTTGAAAATGTATTCATAATGAAATAAGTGTTTGAAAAGAAATTCGTGAAAAACATTGTCTAAACCGAATAACTTCTTCTGATAAGAGTGAATTAAAAAAATTTTGCGACAAAGTATCTTATTAAATAAATAAATTTTGTATGTATATTTTTTTGTAAAGAGGAAAATAGTTCCCACACAACAGTAAACACAATACACCGTGATTTGTGAGTTACCAGTTCGCACTTCAAAGTTTCTCTTCTAATGAAAAAGGAATAAAATTTGCCATTAGTAAAAAATTTTGTCCAAATTTATCACGTTCGAAAAGAAATTCGTGTTCCGAGAAATATGTCTAGAAAAGCGAACATCTTCTTATGATCGTTTCGCATTCGGAAGGGAATGTTCTCCAGAAGAGTTCTCACTATTAAAGAAACAAGGAATGTTCATGCATTACTGCTCAATTTGGAACCACAAAGAATTTATACCAAAACTGTTTGATCATTACGCAAAGGTAGAAATTTCTTAGATAAACTCCTCAATCACATTCATCATGCTAGTGAGATTCACAAATATACGTTCATATTAACCAAGATGCTTTCCATAAAAAAAGACAAAAGAGTCAGTAATTGTGAATTGTAACACGTTTTTAAGACGAGCTTTTATAACAAATTTTATTATTATAATATAAAATATTTGCCCAATTGGTTCGAAACAATGTATTTGACATTGGAAAATATCCTTCCATAAAACCATAACTGAAATGACTTTTACCACTTTGATGCTTCAATTCTGCATGTTAGAAAGTTTGTGATTTGGAACAAGACAACAAGCAAGCGAGTCAAACTTTTGAATTCTTATAGCCGAAAAAAATCCCTTANGTTTGTGATTTGGAACAAGACAACAAGCAAGCGAGTCAAACTTTTGAATTCTTATAGCCGAAAAAAATCCCTTAACGGGTGCAGCGGAAAAAAAGGGACTGATGTAAATTTCATATTTTGATCAAGTTCCTGCAAATATAAAANGTTTGTGATTTGGAACAAGACAACAAGCAAGCGAGTCAAACTTTTGAATTCTTATAGCCGAAAAAAATCCCTTACTTTCTTTTTCTATGCTGTAGTTGCGCAACGAAATTGGGACTGAGCGCGAAACACGTCATTACTCTGTAAANTTACTTTCTTTTTCTATGCTGTAGTTGCGCAACGAAATTGGGACTGAGCGCGAAACACGTCATTACTCTGTAAATTTGAAATTTTTTTATTTTATGCTCTTTTGTGATTTGATAATTTTAGCGCTTATTCTTGTTTTGATAAATGGCTCTTTGACTTGCTGGTGGTACTTCATCAAAGGACAGTTTTAAAAACATGCATATTTTGAAACTAAGATTCCAGCTTAAATTTTACACGAATGAACACATCGTCTCTACATTACGCACCATCATTACTTCGCACAATTTGGATAACTGTGGTCAGTTATCAGGAAATTGGTTCTATTCAAACAAACGCAAGTTCCGGAAGCAGTACAGCTTTTCTGGTTCGACTTCCGGAACTAACATCTTTTTGTAATAAGAACTAGCGCTAAAGTTATGAAATCACAGATAAGCAAACAACAACAGAAACCGATTTTCAAATTTTCAAAGTAATTATGAATTTGACGCTCAGAACCAATTTTGCCTAACAACTACAGAATAGAAAAAAGAAACTTTGTGCTCTCTCCCGGCTATAGGGGCTCTAAAGTCTAGCCACAGTGAACATTTGTTGACCAGGAATGGGAGGTTTGAAATTAATTTTAAAATTAAGAAATTCTTCTACTTATTGTTGGTTTCCTTTAAAATTAAATCTGGTTCTAACTTGTGATAAACTTCCATTATTGTAATTATCGCTGGATTTATAAATTTAAGCGCTGCTTGGTTAGGTGACGGTTCTCAAGTACCAAAAATTGAGATTCTGTTGGTTCCAATGTCGTATACAATTTACCATAACAATATTCAACACCTGAAGTCTTATTTGTGCCAAAACGATAAGCCATCTGAAGTTCAGTTTTATATTTCTCCTATTTAAAACAAGATTTTGAAAAAAACACAACTTGGTATTGTGGATAAACTTCACTCCCTTCGCTTTTTAGCTTACAACCTTCGTGATTTGACGCACCTGTGTGTGTTTTCGAGGGAGAAAGAGTATAGTGTTTAATTCAATTATACTGTAGATACAATGAAAATTGTGACTCTATGCCAGCTTTTTTGCAATCCAATATGATCATAAGGCTCGGGTCACATCTGACGTCCCCCAGCAGATTGCACGGACTAGAACTATCAAGATTTTGTCTTGTTTTCAAACTTCATGTGGTCTCTGAACAGAAACAGTTTGAATCTTTTGTGTTGTACAAATTTTTTTTCTTTTACCAGCCTGGAGGAACTCTTTGACACTCGAGTTGATGACAAGACATAGTGACAGCTGAAGCAGGGTTGTGAAGGCGTGGCAAATGAACTTGGATAAAATTGCTTTTATTCAGACAAACTTAACCTACTTAAATATTCTTACTACTAGATGAATTAAATGGGATAAATTGTATTGTAATTACTACACAAAAGTTGTGGAAACTATTCGCTTTAGGATTATATGATTTTCTATTGTTAGCAGTGTTCATCAGCCTTTCATGAATAAAGCACATTCCAATGAAAACCTCACCGATGATATAAGCGTTTCCCGAAAGCGTATAGATTGGAGAAATGAAATACAGAGTGGCTTATCACAGTGTCCATATTGGTTCTCGAAATACAATAGATTGTTTCTATTGCCTGCTGTTCTGGATAGGGCCACCCTTCTATAATTTCTGCCCAAATATGCTTCATTCTATTTCGGGCTTAAAAATTTTGCTAGTACCAGAACGGAATAGAACAAAATAGTTTATAATTTAAATTTAAATAATAACTCAAATTCCCGCAGTTTAAATTTCACAATATAACAAAAACTTCTGGAAATTTCAAACCACCTACAAGACCACATAAAGAGTTTCCAAGTAAGCTTTTACGAAAACTCCTTTCTATTAATACATATATCTATATTAATATAGTATTTAAATGCACATACTCATTGACCCAAAGTTGTTTGAACAGTCTACGATGTTTTGTCATATTGAGGTTATATTGAGGTTAATACTTTAAGAAAGTGGGGTAGTTCTTTCTCAAGAATGTCATTTTCATGAAATTGATGTGAATTCAATTTTTCTTTAGTTTGAGGATTGTGGCGTTTGAAAACAATAGATGTTCCCTACACGTATCACAACTTCATTGGTATTCAAAATTATTTCTAAATTGAGTTGACAATTCTTTAAGACATTGAACCTTGTCGGTGTGGTACGTCTGTTACACGTAATAAGGTAATTACTTGTAATTGACTTAGGTCAATGGTGACCACTAAGAATCAAAATATTTCCGTTGTGGCTAAAATTAATAACCAATGGGGAAAATTAGCGAATCAATGAAAATATTATTTGAATTCCTTGAATTTTCATTTAGATAGGTCACTGATGACCTACAAAATCAAAATATTTCTGATTTGGTTGAAATCGAAATTGAAAGGTTAGAATGAGCCAACTAGCCATATAAATGAGTGAATTAATTGCTTGAATTGGATTTCCACTGATCTAGGTCACTCATNGAATGAGCCAACTAGCCATATAAATGAGTGAATTAATTGCTTGAATTGGATTTCCACTGATCTAGGTCACTCATAAACCTTGAAAATCAAAATATCTTCGATATGGCGAAAATTAAACACTTATGCATAAAATTAGCCAATTAATAAACGTCTTAATTAGTATCCTTTAATTCTCATTGACCCGGTGACCAGTAAATTCAACATATTTTCATTTTGGTTGAAATCAAAAATTAAAGGTTAGAATTAGCCAAATAGTCAATAAATTAGTGAATTAATTGATTTCCATTGAATTTCTATTGAACTAAGTTACTGGTGATCTTAAAAATCAAAATATTTCAGTTTTGGCTGAAACTGAAGCACTTAGCTGATTCTAGGCATTAGAAGCGGTCAAGCATCATTTACATCCCAGTAAAGGTATTTCTAGTTTGTAGGTCAAATAAAATACAATTGAATAAAATACAATTTTTATTCATTACGTAGTGGGATATTTCTAGCCATTAGTTTTCAATTGTTAGTCGGCAAGGCTCAAAATAGGTAATGAAAAATGATTTGGCANTGGATATTTCTAGCCATTAGTTTTCAATTGTTAGTCGGCAAGGCTCAAAATAGGTAATGAAAAATGATTTGGCAACAGCGTCGATTTTTTTCACTGTAAACGGGGGAAAAACTAAATAATTTGAGATAAATATATTGACTTGTCGGCATTAAAAATTAATTTGGTTTGGTCTTCCATGATATAGTATTTTTGATGCCAAATTCATGGACACCAAATTTGAAATCATATTTTGATGCTGACGTGTCAATAAATACATTAGAAAGGCCAGACCACCCCNCATGGACACCAAATTTGAAATCATATTTTGATGCTGACGTGTCAATAAATACATTAGAAAGGCCAGACCACCCCATAAGTTCTAGTGTTGAAAGGAGATGTACCCGTCTCAAACCATAGCTTGTTGCTAATTTGCAAATTAGTNACCCCATAAGTTCTAGTGTTGAAAGGAGATGTACCCGTCTCAAACCATAGCTTGTTGCTAATTTGCAAATTAGTTAATTCTTTATCAACATGTAATTAAACTCAGAAAATCACAAATTCTGAAATCAAATCGTATATGCAGATTGGTAATTGTATAAAAGTTATGAATTTCATACCCCATATGCCTTGAAATAGTTACTTTCAAAAAGAACTACCCGATTAAGCTTTACCTACAAATAATATACTAATTTTATTGCACGCTTATGCATTGTGAAAGTGAGTTGCACCNCCCGATTAAGCTTTACCTACAAATAATATACTAATTTTATTGCACGCTTATGCATTGTGAAAGTGAGTTGCACCTACAACTGTTGGGGAATCCAACCCCCGGCCTCACATCACAAGGTGAACGGAACTGGACTTCCGTTCACCACAAACAACAACAACAAAGCTGCTTCTTCCCTTTCTTTCATTCTCGCTAGCTATAGTTAGTATTATTATTATTATTATTATTATTATTATCATTATTCTACCTATATATAGATATACTTACCTGATGAGTCTATCCCTGTGGATAGACTCAGACGCTATCTAGACCTGGAATAAAACGGTCATTTTCTCTCTCCATCCTTTTTGATAATTTTATTATTTATTTATTATTAATTATTAATTAATTTAGTTGTTGATTTTGATGATTCGGTGACTCCACTCCCTCAGGACATCGTGAGGNTAATTAATTTAGTTGTTGATTTTGATGATTCGGTGACTCCACTCCCTCAGGACATCGTGAGGACCCACCAATTCTCGACACAACAACTTTTTCTGACACGTTTAAATGGTTAGCTCAAGTGGTTTGCAAGGTTGAAGTAGTTGCAAGAACTTATAAACCGCATAAGCGGCCCCCATATAAGGCACTAACATAATCATTAAAATGAAATTTTTTTTGCAGTGTGAGAACTCAGCCTAGAATGTTGAATTTTATTTTGTACCAAACTACTCAGGTCCTATGCTATACAGAAGATACCATAACTTAAAATCGGCAATTTTGTTTTAGTATTTTTTGTTTTGCTCTGTGCATAACACAATCGCCGACCCTTATCCAATGTAACCAGGCATGAGATAAGGGCTATACTCTTACTACCTTTTTATATGTTGTGGGAATGTAGGAGAGGAATAAAACCACTAATCCTAATAATAACTGAACCCAATAGGAAGAGTGCTTGAGGTTTCCAAACCAATAGAAAAATTTGCCTATGATTATCCCCACACTCCACGTGGACTCACTCACTCACATTTTCTGTTGGTGAGAAAGAAGCGTACAACCTTTCCTATTGGCTCTCAACAAAAGACTTCTCAATAGGATTAGGGGTTTTAGTTCTCATACAATCTCTTCAGCTACAACATGTGAAATCAGAAGTATGAGTATAGTGGTACTATTGATAAGTCACTTTGTATACTACAAAAACAATTTGAAGGTATTGTATTTGAACCATGTAACTTGCCTAGTAGTCTTACTTTGAATTTAGATTTTATGAAAAAATTTGATCGGTTAGAAGTTTGTCAAGTTGGTCGGAGAAAATTTATCATGTTTTTGTAAAACATGCTACATAAAAAACATTTAATATAATAATTATGATTCTTGGTTTCGGTTGAAAATTTTTGGAATGACGGACACCTGATCCCACCAGTTTCTCCCAAATCAATCTGCATTGAAAATTGTTGTAACCCATACCCTGGAAAATTCGAATTTGAATCAAAGTTAGTTGATTTTTTTTGGTTGTCACAGCAAACATTTCTTCTGCAAACTTTCGTAATAAATGAGCGGGAAATGAACAGAAATATTATTTGTTGTTTAATTAATAATACTGCGGCTGTATTTGTAAGTGATTAGTAACTATAAAAAATATAAATTAATCCTACCTACTTTCTATTAAATACTTAGAAGAAATATCTTACGTTTAGAATCTGTTGATATTAACTTTAAAACAGTTCAATTAATTATTTTAATTAGTAAAATTAGATTTTAATAATAATAAATAATAAGACAAAAATTAATCTTGCGTTAAACAGATCTTTATTAACTTCAGGTAGAAATAAATATGGATTCAATGAACTTCATTGTTTTCTTTCCACAGTTTTGCCTGGTTAGGTTAGTTTCCCTTACTTTGCCTTGCCAACACAATTTTATGCATAGGAAGTTAAATATATCTTCACTGTACATTGAATTTCGATTGTCAAATTTAGTTATTTCGCCCATTTTGTCCAGCAGGCCAAACTAACCGGATACATAAAATTTTGTTTAGATTGTTGCAACCCTGATTACGAAAGTTCCTCACACTTTCCATTTCATTACTTACCATTCCATACCCTCTAAGCTAACACCTTATTCTGTTTTTCTGTCCTTTTGTGTAAAAATTCTCAACATGAAGGGGAAAAAAGAAAAATATACTTGATTGCGAGATTCCCTGGGGTAAAGACCAGGAGAAAAGACTAGATATTCCGAAACCAAAGAAATAGAAAGCTTTTTCAAAGAAAAAAGAAGAAAAAAATTCATTTTTTTCTTTACTGCAGCAATGTTTCAACACATTTTCTTCGGTTCGTTGCGTTTTGTGTATGGAAGCGCACAAGCCAGTACCATTGTCGCAAGAGTGAAAAACGGGAAGATATATATCTAGACTTGACGTCTTCTGCATATGAAGAGACAGAAGATTTGTGGAGAGCATAATTTGTCACATCCTACACTACCTTATACTACGTTAAAAAATGATGAATGAACTGTAAGAAAGTTACCTATGATACGAAAGAAAGGAAGTCAAAACGAAGAACGCTCCCAACACATCCGCTCTTCCTACAATTCCAGAAACCTAAAACAGAAAACAATAAATTTTATTTTTACATATTATAAAAATTATTGATCAACTTGGTTCATCATTCATGCAAACATCCGATTTTGATACCATCATCATCACGACTTCATTTGAGAACATACATTCACCAATTTCTGCTTCATTCTTACATCCGTAGAAATATTGTTAATCTCGTTCTCCCTGCATATTGGCTGATTGCAAAAACTTNTCCCTGCATATTGGATGATTGCAAAAACTTCATTTACAATGAATAACGAAGCCGAAAGAAAATTTGTGCGATTGCGTGACATGTCTACAATGTTAGTTATACAGTGTAGCTTATGAACAGAGTCACTTTAGAGAAATGCTGTCCACTGTCCTTAAATTTTATCAATTTAGCTAGCGAAAGATGAGAACGTTAAAACTCACACTAGAATACGAACCCACGCGAAACAAGCGTCTGAGATTTGAAAAACGGGAAGGAATAATATAGCTAAGCTCAAAATCTTGCAGGCAACATTCTGTTTGGTTAAATGTAAATAGGAAATAATCTGATCACTTGATTGGCTGTAATGACGCTAATCACAAGCCACACTGTATTTCATCAGAACAAAGGTATTTGTGTACTATTTTGAATTTAGCAGTACAGCAAAACATTACGTATTGTCTGAACGTAAGCAGCTGAATAAAATTAGTAGTAGTAGAGTGCTTATTCGTGTTTAGCCATTTTAACTACTCGCAAATACTTTCTTTTCTAAACAGGAAACTAATATCTTGAAAATAAAGCCAAACTCAGATTCCAAAAACGATAAACATAATGGAAGCATCCGAGAAACAAAGTAAAAAACAAATTTTTTTTCTTGCAGATATATTCAACAATCCTTTAAAGCTTTGTGATCCTTCCACTTTTGACAGAATACTACAGTCGTAATCCTACACTTTGGGTTATAACTTCTACCAGGGTATAGAAAAAAAAGTTTATATTCAAAAAATGTAACAAAATAGCCTAACCAAACCATACCAACAGAAAAGTTGGTAACATGAACGACTAGAATAAGATGGCATATGTCACTTGTGGACATAATTTAGCTCACTTTGTGCGGACTCGATTTCCTTTTTCGCCTGCGCTTTATTGCTCTCCGTGAATTCACATTCTGTCTAATATCTTATTAGGTTTCGTTCATGTTTAAACCAATTCTTAACGTGGAATAAGAAAATAAATGAAATAATTACAGCTAATATTTTAAAAATTAGCAATATTTGTGAAGGAAAAAATTTGGACAAATGTTATATTATATCTTTGGTTCATGGTCAACAATTATTGGTTCATTGAAGCAATGATTTTATTGTTGAGGAATGAGATTATTGAGTATGATGTAAATAGAAAGTGAATAGCGTTGAAATCTACTTGCCTGATATTTAATATTTATACTTGTTAGATTATTAAAACTCATACATTCCCACTGCCAACGGCCTTAACGTCTTATGTACATTTGTTGTTGTCAGTCTGCTTCCGTTGGGTATGCGTCATTTNAGGAAAAAATTTGGACAAATGTTATATTATATCTTTGGTTCATGGTCAACAATTATTGGTTCATTGAAGCAATGGTTTTATTGTTGAGGAATGAGATTATTGAGTATGGTGTAAATAGAAAGTGAATAGCGTTGAAATCTACTTGCCTGAACAGCTTTAATATTTATACTTGTTAGATTATTAAAACTCATACATTTCCACTGCCAACGGCCTTAACGTCTTATGTACATTTGTTGTTGTCAGTCTGCTTCCGTTGGGTATGCGTCATTTNCCCACTGCCAACGGCCTTAACGTCTTATGTACATTTGTTGTTGTCAGTCTGCTTCCGTTGGGTATGCGTCATTTTAGAAGAAAAAAGAAGTTGAATAACCTAATAGGTGCAATAATTTTTTATGAATTTTACAATTACTGAGTAAGAAGATGTCTAACAAAGACGTAATTGTAGTAAGCTGGGCGTCTAACAAGCTGAAGGTCATCTATCATCGTTTAAACTAAAAGTTGAGTTCAAATATTAAAAACGAAAAACAAGTGAAAGGTTTGGTTTAAAATGAAAACGAAAAAGAAAAAAATAAGATTTTCTACAGGTTGCTACACATTTCAAAGTATAAAGAATGAGTCCTCACCTAATGTATAAACTAAAAGTATGAGTACATAGTGTATCTCATATTTCACTTACCGCTTCCGTATGAATGGGATGAGAAGCAAAGTGAAGTCCTGCGATGAGAGATGTAATCTCATTCATTCGGAGTACATGGAAACAGAGCCTTAGAAAAAGTAGACAGACAATTCCATGGAGACAGACATTCACCAAATGGAAACCAAATGGAGTTAAACCATGAACCCAAGCATTTAATCTGAAAAGTAAAAATAAAATATTTCAGCGTGTATTTGAAAAAAATATATATGATTTTTTTAATACTCTTGAAGAATATTCATAGAATATTCATAGAATATTCATAAAGTTTATTTTCTTTAGATGAATGAGTTTGGAGAAAGTTTATGTACACACTTGTTCCTTCAGGCTGAAAAAATTGGAAGAGTTTTTATGTATTTGGAAAATATTCAAAAGTTTGTCAAGTGGAAGGAAACGATTGAAGAGCGTATAAGAGGAAAAAGTTAAAAAATTTCGTCCCCATTGTAAAACGAAAGGAAAAATAGAAGTGAAAGTCAAATGTGATAAAAACGTTAGAGTGAATCTCTTCTATCCCTTTTTTTTCTCCTATTTTCTTTAGCAATTTGAGTATTTTCACTTTTCTTTAAATCGATTAGATGCCTAGTTCCTCTCCTCGTATTCTACTTGCTCTGATATCTTACAAAATAAAAAAGGGAAAAGAAAGTAACATTGTTCTTCTGGAAGAAATACAAGTAACTGGATGTGAATAGAATGAGAATTAAATGGAAGAATTTCATACAAGTATTCTCTTTTTCTTATTTTCTCAATGCAAAAATTTATCTTTGTATTAAATCCGAAAATTTAAGATTCGTATATGGAAAGTCAAATGTTAAAGGTGAAGCCGATGGCGATAGCAGATAGATGAGCTTTGAGTTTGTACTGGGTGAGTAATTTTTTTAGTAAGCTCTTTCTTCACTTTNTAATTTTTTTAGTAAGCTCTTTCTTCACTTTCACTGAGATTCGATCATGCTATTTTGAAGTTTGCAATATAGCATGATATGAGGGCGTGAAATAAAACTTTTGAAATATTTGCTTTTTTTCAATTCAGGTAGTGGACTGAGTGAAAGGATTAACCAAAAAATGCAAAAATATTTCCAACAAGTACAAAAAAAAATTGAACAAGTGCAAATAAATGTAATTTTTTTAAGCTCTCAGTTGCTTAGACTAACCGATTTTTTATCATTATTTTATATTAGTAAGTGAATATTTGTAAGGAATCACCAAAATTCTGCGATAAANTCACTGAGATTCGATCATGCTATTTTGAAGTTTGCAATATAGCATGATATGAGGGCGTGAAATAAAACTTTTGATATATTTGCTTTTTTTGAATTCAGGTAGTGGACTGAGTGAAAGGATTAACCAAAAAATGCAAAAATATTTCCAAAAAGTACAAAAAAAAAATTGAACAAGTGCAAATAAATGTAATTTTTTTAAGCTCTCAGTTGCTTAGAATAACCGATTTTTTATCATTATTTTATATTAGTAAGTGAATATTTGTAAGGAATCACCAAAATTCTGCGATAAANCTAACCGATTTTTTATCATTATTTTATATTAGTAAGTGAATATTTGTAAGGAATCACCAAAATTCTGCGATAAAATTAATTTTTTCAATTGATAAAGTTAAGATAGAATGCGTCGATTGTTGATTTTCTACACAATGTTCGCAACGGCGCATAAAAACTACGCTAATAAAAAGCGATGAGTACCACTCGAAAAAAAATTACCCATAATCAGCTTACTTTCTTAAATTTTGCTCACAAATAAGGAACACGCATGTTTCGAATCTAATTTATAGTCCGATTGACAAAATTTCATGGCGATTAATTTTTTAAAGATTTTCAGGTTTTAGAAGAAAAAAATATCATTAAAATGCACATTTTACGCATCAGCCACTCTGTTAGATTTGTATTTTCAAACCTTAAGCAGTTGCACTAAAATTCTTTTTAGATGCAAAAATGATTCTCTATGAGACTGCGTAGAGACCCAAAATAGTACATGGATCAGCAACACGCAGATTTTTGTAGATTTTGAGAAAGATTACGTATAGTAGTACAAATCATGGTAGTATAACTCATGCAATGACTTTGGGCGTATAACTGACGAAATAATCTATAATTTTATTCGGTTAGATGAATCCAATTTTGGAGACAATTATTATTTTATTTGTCTAAATATTTTATAGCGTTTTTTTTTACTTTTTAATGAAATTGTTTGCTTTTAATAAGATTTTTTAGTTTTATAGCAAGATATTTATAGTTTTCTAGTCGAAACAGGTTGATGCTTTGACATTTTTCTCAATTTTTATAAATTTTTAGCAAAATTTTTGTCAGTTTTTTGCAAAAATTTAAGAAAATATTTTATAAAAACTTGAATAAATGCATTTTAATGCAAATTAGTGCATTTTTTTCAAAAGATGCAAAAAATGCAAAAAGTGCAAAAATAGTAGACATCATTTGAAATGATTCGTGGAGATCCAGATTATGAGGTAGACAACCGAGGGTGGAAAATGGAAGTGAAAAAAAGTGAAAAAAGTGCATTTGGTTGTCCTTGCTCAAGAGACACTTATCCATGCAACCTTTTACCTTTTCTTAACAAAAAGTTGACCAAACTTTAATTACGAGGGATCAAAATCTTATGAGTAACCATTCTTTAAACTCATCATTCTCTTTGTTTCTTGATATTTTTGTTGGTATTTAAGTCGGATTAAATAATTTCAATTGGATAATTTATTTGGAATATAGTGAATCAAGTGCAGTAAATAGTCCTTTCTGAGGGCTTTCAAGTAAATGGGTTGGTGAAGTATGTGTAGTTTTTGGTATAGTCAACTCTTTTAAATTAAGTCACCTGTGATTTCCACAAATCTTATACATAAGATACTGTACAGTACAGTACTGTAAGTAAAGCGACGCTACAATACGGAGAAATGATTTTGTTATAACACTACTGCTCACCCTGTACATTATGAACGAGAAGTCGGAATGGGAGTGTTTTACGCTCATTTGAAATTTAGTTCAATGAACTTTATACATATAATCTTTTTTGTTGAAAAATTATTCAGGTAGTGAAATTGAGTTAAATCGATTAACATTATGGAAAGTCAAAATCTAATTAAAATTAATTAATTTTGCAGTGAATTCTGCATATAACAAATCCGAGCTTAGGATAACAAGAATTTAGGATCAAGAAAGTCGGCTCTCTCAGTAATAACAAAGAAATTGGTATAACAANGAGCTTAGGATAACAAGAATTTAGGATCAAGAAAGTCGGCTCTCTCAGTAATAACAAAGAAATTGGTATAACAATAGGATTTTCAAATTCGAAAAACTCAAACAAACATTCTTAGAACTGTCGAACCCAACTTTTGAACCTTTTTTATTCAACTATCAGTTTTTATATTTTAAGTATTAATTATCATAGCCAATGAAGAAAAGTCGAAACGTTNGACCTTAGGATAACAAGAATTTAGGATCAAGAAAGTCGGCTCTCTCAGTAATAACAAAGAAATTGGTATAACAACAGGATTTTCAAATTCGAAAAACTCAAACAATCATTCTTAGATCTGTCGAACCCAACTTTTGAACTTTTTTTATTCAACTATCAGTTTTTATATTTTAAGTATTAATTATCATAGCCAATGAAGAAAAGTCGAAACGTTTGCCATTTTAAATAAACTTTCATTTTAATACATCGTGGTTTTCAATCTTCCTCTTTCTTACTTAATGGAAAGTTATTACACGGTATACGGACTTTAAAATTCAAAAAATGTTGACTCTAGTTAGAAACTGTTAGATGAAACTTTTTATAGTTGCTGGCAACATAATTGCCTCTAGAAAATTATCAATAGTGATTGAAATTCTCTTTTTTTACTGAATTAGTTTATGAACATCTTGCCAGAATTCTTAGAAAGCGCAGTAATTTGACGCAAAGGAAGGGCCCTCAGTTTTAGCTTGAAGAAGAATACATCTTAAGTTTAAATAAGTAGGCAAATTACTTTTAATTAGATCACAAGNTGAAACTTTTTATAGTTGCTGGCAACATAATTGCCTCTAGAAAATTATCAATAGTGATTGAAATTCTCTTTTTTACTGAATTAGTTTATGAACATCTTGCCAGAATTCTTAGAAAGCGCAGTAATTTGACGCAAAGGAAGGGCCTTCAGTTTTAGCTTGAAGAAGAATACATCTTAAGTTTAAATAAGTAGGCAAATTACTTTTAATTAGATCACAAGNCTCAGTTTTAGCTTGAAGAAGAATACATCTTAAGTTTAAATAAGTAGGCAAATTACTTTTAATTAGATCACAAGTAATGGCACGACGTAGACTAAAATTTTAATGATTCGTATTGTAATTTGGACAAAAAGCTGAGATAATATTACGTGAGGCAAAAGAGTAAAAAATTGTATATTTACTGAGATTCATAATTTTCTGAAAATGTTTAATTTAATGTGAAATTTCTAATTTGAGTTACTGCCAGATGTCAAACAAAATTTGTAATTTCAAATTTTAAAATAATTAATATATCCTTGTGTTTTGTAGTTGACATGAGACTTTACATAATGCAATCGGGTAAATACTCATTGTGCCGTACTGACTCATGCGTTTATTTAGTATATCATGAAGGTTCTTATCTTGTGAGCTGCCACATAGGTATTAAACTACTAAAAATTAGCTGAAAGTTTAATATTAACTTGTATCTTTCTTTATTAGATCAACGATTTTGTCCATTATAGATCAAGGTCTTTTACAACTGAGTGAATTATTGCCACAAGAATTCACTCTTATTGCAATTGATAACTTGGAAGGCTACAAAAGTTATTATCAAAGACATTAAGTAAGAAATACTTTGAAGGCTTGACTGAAATTATCTAAGCTTCTCACAAATATTTTATAAAAGTATGGAACAACAATGTATTGAGCTTAAGGAGATGGTTATTATAAAACAATGTATGGAGTATTGTGGAATCAATATTGAAATGAATAATCTAGAACGGAAAAGTCGAAAATGTAGCAAAATAATATATTTATTAAAATGGCTACTTTATAATATTTTTATAATTACGGATACTTCATTTAATTACTAATATCAAAGGGATCTTTAATTACTTTACCAACATTTACACTACACAGCTTTACTGTTAATACCAATATGAGCTATTTTTGATGTTGGGAAGTTTGACAATGTGTACTTCTTCTAGATGTATCAACTGATGACATTTCAGACTTAATTCAAAGCACTAATTGATTACGTAAGTTTCAATAAAGCAAGTTGTTATGAGAAACTTTGAAAATTCAAATTAATCCAATTAATAGTGAGACAGTNTGTAAGTTTCAATAAAGCAAGTTGTTATGAGAAACTTTGAAAATTCAAATTAATCCAATTAATAGTGAGACAGTTCTCTCTAATATAATAAGCTCAAGTGATTTTGCCGCATTAGTTCATCAAACTGAAATAAATTAGCGTTTCGAATAAACCCTGAAGTGTTATTGTCACTGGAAATAGAGATGATGGTATGCAATAGATTTATTTAGAAAATTAAATATTTTTAATATTAACCTACGAAAACCCAATTTTGTATTAAACTATTGCAACTCCAAACAAGGATTTGAGATAGTTTATAACTTTTCATTTTTTTTTTGTGAAACATAAAATAATGTTCACTAGATATCATTTTTCCATGTTGCTCAAAATGACTCAATTCAATTATCATTCGTTTCCTACTACTACTTCTATACCGCGCTATCAAGCGTCTAATCTGAATACAATCTGCAGTATAACATTCGAAAATTTGCGGTGAACGTTTGTCTGTCGAGGATTTTGATGAACTTTGATACTTGGCTTTAGTTATTGTTTATCCTATTCCCTATTTCATGCTTTCACCAACACAAGAGAAAATCACAATTTTCATTCCCTACTTCACCAGTTGTGAATATAGAATGGAGTGAGTCACCATGTGGTTGTTTAGAATTCAAGTTATGACTTTGCGTCAAGTAATTGGAAATGGACGCAATATGGAACAGTTGAGCCATCTTCTCTCATGTTAACCAAAAGGTAGATATTGTGTTTTCTCTACATAGGATTTCCCATAAGTAATATAAATGACCGTATTTATTCTAATTAAACCTTCGAGCTTTATTCAAACTTTGAAACAGGATTTTTGGATCCAGTTTTATACCATCAGTTTTTGTCTCAAATGCTAATTTTTAGTTTTTACAGATGGTTTTTAGCTTTATCCTTTCATAGCAAGTTGTATTAGAGGGTAATTTCAAATAGAAAAGAAATTACATTAAATTCTAATTTGTTCCAATTAAATTGTATATAAATTTATTTAAAATTCGTCACCTTAATGGATATTAAATAAAAAATAGTCTGTTACATTGCACCAAAACAAGTACAGATAAAAACACCTTGTCGAAAAGCTACTCACTATCTTAGAGTTTTATCCAAAGTATTTTAAACATGTGGATGTTACTTTATCTAAAACGAGGTTGAAGAAGTTAAAAAGTTAAGAATTGTTTCCATGTAATTTGAAATTTAATTCAAGTTGTTTGTTGTAAAGTTTACCAAAATAAAACATCATACCAATTCTCAAATCTCAAATAAAATAACATGTTGGCTAAATCTAAACTTAATACAATCTTGTGGTTGTGTACACGTTTGTGCATTGGCTATCTATGGCATATTTTGGAGAACCTTTGCGAAAAATATTATATTGTTATAATGGATATTATTCAGCAAAGCCAAGTAAATTTTTGTGAGTTTGAAATGAAGTGAACATAATTCAGCACATCTTGAAACATTACAAAGAGAACTCAAATTTTAGTTTCATTAGGCAATTTCAATATACAAGTAAGTTTAATCTGTAATTTTGTAAACCAAATTTGACGTGAAATATATGTCGTATTTAAGCTCTCTTGTTGGTAAAAATTCAAGCAATTGCGGCACTGTCAATCCCGTATGGAAATTGCATTTGGGACCATATATGCCGCTGTGCACAACGTAACGTCATAGGAATTCCGTTAGTATTATACAAAGGCAAATTGCACTTTTCAACAGTATATAACCGAAACAGTGACATTTTCTCTCATGACTTGAGGTTTTTATACGAATTGAATTAAAGTTCATATCTGACAAGCTGGTTTGCATATTGATGGTGGAAACATCCAAACNGGTTTTTATACGAATTGAATTAAAGTTCATATCTGACAAGCTGGTTTGCATATTGATGGTGGAAACATCCAAACCTTCCTTTGGTACCTACTAACAAATCACGAGTTTTGGTGGATAAGAGTACAAAAATTTGAAACCAAAAAGTGGTTTCGAAGGTTGTTCTCGTATGATTTTTTTTTTTGAATGTTTTCCACCATTATATAAAATTCATAAATACAGTTTCTTGTCGGTTTCAAATAAAGACGCTAATTCTGAAACTGTTTAATTTAGTATGACACTATCCAATCAGAGTGTTCATTAGCCTATACAGAGAAGGTAATGAACTTATCTACTCTTTTCACTTCACTGTTTGCGGTTATGAACTAAGGGGTAAAGATTTAGATTTTATTTCTTATAATCTAAGTACAGAGTATTCACAATTTAAAACAGTAGAAATCAGACTTTCTATATATAGCTATCAAAATTGATTGTAACTAATAACAGCCAGGTTTACAATGTTCAAAATTGTCCAAAAAATTTTAAAACACGATAAATTTTCTAAACAGGATTAAAATTTTTTATTTTTACAAACAAAGTTTTTCTGCAATGACATCACTAACCAAACTTTTGATACTGAACTTTAAACTAACCAAAATTTGATCGTTTTCAAAATAACTTTGATAGTAGGACAATTTAGGATGATAAGATAAAGTATAGATCAAAAGGTGAATGAGTTCCCTCGTGAAAAGAAATTGTTGATACAAGTTTTCTTCTCAAAAAATTTTTTTTTCTCAGAAAAGTTCAGTTGGTGGTAGATTTTTAGGGAGTAACTCCTATTAAATTAGTTACCTACCATAGAACACTCCTTTAACAAATTTATCTCAAAAGGTCAATGACCTTTGTTACTTTTTCTAATCCTATCATGTCTAACCTATTATTATTATGTTTCATCATTAGATTGAAAAACCTTACCTAAATGTGAGTATGGTAAGTGGTCTATATGATTTATGACTCGTTGGATCTGCCATTGGTTTTCCCCAAAAATCATTGAAAAATATCTCTCCAATCCCATTTTCTCCACTCACATCTTCATTGCCCTTTATCGCACTCAAGTCATCGTGTACAAAATCACCATGAAGCGAGTTGAGGTAGACAGATCCACTCACAAAAAATACACTAATATAAACTAACCAATTCTTTCGTTTTTCAATTTTTTCATTTTTCCTTCCATTTTCTACCACTTTCACTTCACGACGAATAGAAAAATGTCGAGATCGTTTAGATCGAGTGGTCCAACTTCCATGTCCTCCATAATTTTTTCCATTTACCCAACACCCTCGACTCTTGTCATCCTTTTCAACAGACTCTTTCTTACTATGACATAATTCATTTTGTCCTAAAAAAAGTTTGGAAAGAAGCTCTACTAACTTGTGTAAAAACAAAATATCCTTCATTCTTTGTCCTTTTTTTTTCAAAAGTAATACTTTTCTCACTTTCTTCTCTCGTTAGTCGACTACTCTGTTGTAAGAGATTATATGGGAATCTCTTCACTTTTTTTTTTGGATAACAGGTGCAAAAGTTATATCCTAACTTTCTCCTCACAAACTTCCTCTTTTCTCCCACTTGATAGCAGAACTGACAACTTTTCTCTTAGTCTACTCTTTTCTTATACCAAAAAAGTAAATTCCTGGATATATTTTGTAGTTTGATAGCGTCTGCGCTCATTGGAAGGTTTATATCTACAAGAATCATCACATTCTAATCATCATAGTATCCTATTGTTGTAACTCATCTTGTAAGATCCTCCTTTGTACTTTTAACGGTTTTTGAGATTAAAACTAGGGTGGAAAGGCCTTACTAAATTTATTACTTTAGTATCATTCCCTACTATTTAGAAAATCAAAGTGAAAGAACCTAGTCACGTTTTCTCTTCACTTTGTAGTCCTTCCACAACCAAACCGATACGGTTTCTTTCCTATTATTTAGTACAAGATGGACAATTCGAACCCATCGAAATTATTTATTCTCTGCATTTACAGCTACAATTGGTCTCCATTGGGAACTGTTAACTTTCTCTGTTAGCTCTTCGTTTTCGATGGATACAAGAGGAAATGGGACTATTTTAACTTTATCTACAGTTATGATCCATAGAATACGACTTGTAGCAAGTAGATATTGAATCTCTTGTGTCTGTCTGTCTGACCCTGTTGTTTATCCAAATCTACTAAATTGTGCTATTGTTGAATGATAATTTATTAAATTAGTATGATTCATTTACTGTGCAAGGGAAATATTTCTATTCATGCAGGAAGTCTTCACTTCCCAAATTTGTGGCTTTATTTATAGATTGTGCAAGTCTTTCCGACGCCTTCACTGAATCTTACAAATTTGATAAAATTTAGACAGAATAATACACTAAATATAAAAAGTTTATTTTTTAATTAATTGCGAGAAAACATTTTTTCATTCCAAATACGGTCGGTTTATACTACGCCACTATTTATGATGAATAAATTTCAATTAACATTTAATCCATCTATTGGTTATGGAAAAAAAAATTTTTTTTTTCCTGTAAATTATGATGACGGGCCGTTATAAGCAATTCAGTGAACTTATCGAGGTTTGAGTGTTGAAAAAGACGATACGTATAAAAAGTTTTAATTAATTGATTTTAGAGAAATAATTGAATGAGTTTCAGATGCACGATGATGATGAATGACTGAAATCAACTTAAAAATTTGTTGGTATATTTTGGCGCGCAAATAACTGGTTGGAATTTGAGTGAAGAGAATGCGATCAGGTGTTTGAAACCTTCAATTTTTCCTGCATGTATTTATACTTAAAGACTTTCACTATGTACTGGATTATGCAAACTTTAGTATCACATTTCCTAAAAGTAAATTCCTTAGGCTTGGCTGCAGGAGGCAGAGAATTGTGAACCCATTTTAGGTACAAATGATACTAAAGTTTCGCTATCTTTGTAAAATATTTGCTCTTCAGTGTACACTATGTTTTAAAAATCACTTTGCAATGGAGTGAAGCATTGTTGGGAAAACAACAAAAAGATGTATAGCATATCTGACCGTCAAGAAATTCTATCCACGCAAGTTCAACACTAATGGGGAACGCTTTTCTCAATTGCATGACGTCTTTTATCGCAGAGTGTAACATCTTATATGGTTCCAATGTACAAAGTTGTTAGAGTTACTATATTCGTTACTATGAACAGCGCAAATATTTGTTACAGTAGGTATATATGAATCAGTGTTCATCATCATACGCCTTTTCTGCTTTTGATACTACAATTACTTACAACTGATACTTCGGCTATCCAATGGTTGATACCTCGGATACCAATAGTTGATACAACAAATTTTAGTTTCATTAATATTCCACCGCTACATATGATTTCACAATATGGTTTATATCTACAGTTGGTTCTATCGTTGCTAAGGTTTATTGTTTACTACTATTAACAAATGGAATTGAGGGAATAGTCACAAAATTTGTTGCAAAACACATAGGAGGTTTGATGGTTACTTTAAACCGGCGTTTTGGGTTATTTAGTATTTCTAGCGTCAGAAATAAAAATTTTAAAATTCTTGGAATCGAGTTAAGTACTAGAAATTAAAAAATGAATTTTTTTTTGGCTTTTTTGAACTGTAATAAAGACTTAGTGAAAGTCTCTTGGCACATTTTACTAACGGTCTTGATGAAAGAGAAAGGCAGTGATCCATGTGGAAAAATGTCTCTAAGCGGAAACTAAACTGAGAGCTTTCTCTACCCAAGATCAAATTTCTAAAAACCCTTTCTTTACTCGTGTTTTGCATGAAAAGTTTCTTTTTTTATAGTATTTTGTTCTTCTCTAAACTTTGTAACTCCACAAATTGAGCCAAAAAGTCAAGAAAACAGTAATTTAATTTAGTAGAAGCAGATAGTTCATTGGATTCTAATATTTCTTTTCTTCTATTATAGAGGATNTTGCGAGAAAACATTTTTTCATTCCAAATACGGTCGGTTTATACTACGCCACTATTTATGATGAATAAATTTCATTTAACATTTAATCCATCTATTGGTTATGGAAAAAAAAATTTTTTTTTTTCCTGTAAATTATGATGACGGGCCGTTATAAGCAATTCAGTGAACTTATCGAGGTTTGAGTGTTGAAAAAGACGATACGTATAAAAAGTTTTAATTAATTGATTTTAGAGAAATAATTGAATGAGTTTCAGATGCACGATGATGATGAATGACTGAAATCAACTTAAAAATTTGTTGGTATATTTTGGCGCGCAAATAACTGGTTGGAATTTGAGTGAAGAGAATGCGATCAGGTGTTTGAAACCTTCAATTTTTCCTGCATGTATTTATACTTAAAGACTTTCACTATGTACTGGATTATGCAAACTTTAGTATCACATTTCCTAAAAGTAAATTCCTTAGGCTTGGCTGCAGGAGGCAGAGAATTGTGAACCCATTTTAGGTACAAATGATACTAAAGTTTCGCTATCTTTGTAAAATATTTGCTCTTCAGTGTACACTAAGTTTTAAAAATCACTTTGCAATGGAGTGAAGCATTGTTGGGAAAACAACAAAAAGATGTATAGCATATCTGATCGTCAAGAAATTCTATCCACGCAAGTTCAACACTAATGGGGAACGCTTTTCTCAATTGCATGACGTCTTTTATCGCAGAGTGTAACATCTTATATCTTATATGGTTCCAATGTACAAAGTTGTTAGAGTTACTATATTCGTTACTATGAACAGCGCAAATATTTGTTACAGTAGGTATATTTGAATCAGTGTTCATCATCATACGCCTTTTCTGCTTTTGATACTACAATTACTTACAACTGATACTTCGGCTATCCAACGGTTGATACCTCGGATACCAATAGTTGATACAACAAATTTTAGTTTCATTAATATTCCACCGCTACATATGATTTCACAATATGGTTTATATCTACAGTTGGTTCTATCGTTGCTACGGTTTATTGTTTACTACTATTAACAAATGGAATTGAGGGAATAGTCACAAAATTTGTTGCAAAACANACGGTTTATTGTTTACTACTATTAACAAATGGAATTGAGGGAATAGTCACAAAATTTGTTGCAAAACACATAGGAGGTTTGATGGTTACTTTAAACCGGCGTTTTGGGTTATTTAGTATTTCTAGCGTCAGAAATAAAAATTTTAAAATTCTTGGAATCGAGTTAAGTACTAGAAATTAAAAAATGAATTTTTTTTTTGGCTTTTTTGAACTGTAATAAAGACTTAGTGAAAGTCTCTTGGCACATTTCACTAACGGTCTTGATGAAAGAGAAAGGCAGTGATCCATGTGGAAAAATGTCTCTAAGCGGAAACTAAACTGAGAGCTTTCTCTACCCAAGATCAAATTTCTAAAAACCCTTTCTTTACTCGTGTTTTGCATGAAAAGTTTCTTTTTTTTATAGTATTTTGTTCTTCTCTAAACTTTGTAACTCCACAAATTGAGCCAAAAGCCAAGAGAACAGTAATTTAATTTAGTAGAAGCAGATAGTTCATTGGATTCTAATATTTCTTTTCTTCTATTATAGAGGATGACATGAAATAAACTAAAAACAATAGAGCCGTCAGATATCTTCCGGTTTAATTAAGTTTTTAAATGACAGTGAGGTCAATGACCTCACTCAAGTTGAAACACACAAAAAAAAAATATCCAACGAAAATGTTTACAAGCAAACCTCTGATCTAAGAAAATGAGAACTGTTGCTACAACTTCAACTTCTTTATGAAATTTGTTATGTTTCAAAGCGCTACGGTGTGATTTGAATATCTAAGCAGANCTTCAACTTCTTTATGAAATTTGTTATGTTTCAAAGCGCTACGGTGTGATTTGAATATCTAAGCAGACGACTTTTTAGTATAGAACTACAAGGACTCTTCTAGTCAACTGTAACGTTCACAAATAAACAACTTTTGCATAATAATTTTAAAATTTCAAGAAAATATATATTATTTTTTTATTTTTGAATATACTTTTGATAGATTGTAAAAAGAAAGCATAGTTCATGTAAACTNAAATATATATTATTTTTTTATTTTTGAATATACTTTTGATAGATTGTAAAAAGAAAGCATAGTTCATGTAAACTGTATATATAGTGTGTCTCAATCAACAAAAACTTGAAATCCTTAAAAATAATTCACAACAGAGTAAATAAATATTACTAATTAAAGGAATTATAGGTACATATTATTGTTGACGTGTTCAGGACTGTTCAAGCCTACTATTGATTTATTCACTACAAGTCAAATTTCCAATTCCTTTAGCTCAATAGATGAAGATATCAGAATGATATACAACAGATAATAAATTGAAGAATTATTGACATTGTTAAAAGATAACAAAAGAAATGAGCTCTTNGGAATGATATACAACAGATAATAAATTGAAGAATTATTGACATTGTTAAAAGATAACAAAAGAAATGAGCTCTTTTTGTATGAATTGCCATTTTTCTATTGTCTCTCCTTAGAAAAAATAAATAAAATGACTGATGGAGTACTTTGTGTTAGGTAATGATGTTACATTTGTAACCATCCGTTTTGTTTTATTTTATGATAAAAACCAACCTTATGTGGTAAAGTTATATAAATGATCAGATGAATCATACCCTTAGTATCATATTTCTATTGTTCCCTTGAGATTTTGTATAAATAACCTGTTTTTTTTTGCAACTAGCCTATAATTCTGTATCTGCAGGACATTTATTTTTTCATACATAAAAAAAAAATTGATTTTAATAACTATATATATATATATATGTATTTATATATATAGTTGTACCGAAATTGAATAAAAAATATTAGATCTTGAAAGAGTTTGTACAAAAAAAATATGAAAAAAGAAGAAGCACGGTTAGTGCGGGAATAACATTTAAGATACTTTTGGGAATGATTTAACTGAATGGTGGAGAAACTCAACAAAAAAGGATTTACAATGAGTTATTGGAAAGGAGAAAGTGCAGGCGTAAGAGAAATCGTGTTTGGAGAGAGAAAAAAAAGAGAAAAAAAAAACAGGATGATGAAGTGATAGGAGACTTTCTCTCTTTGCCTCAGTAGGAGACTTCCGCCAATGATTACATCTCTCTCTTTCTCCTGATGAGCTGTAATTCTTCTACGGAAACCATTACCAAGGACTCCTTTTTCATATACGAAAACTCGTTCAATGAATCAAATCCAAAAAAAAAAACTACAAAAAAAAATTTTTTTTTGTCATGATCAAAGATCGGCATTTTACTTAGGAATAATTGCAGAAATAAATCTTAAAATTCAGGTTTAGATGAATCATACAAAAAGATGTATTATGATAGTAAATATATTTCATACAATTTTTTACAGAATTAGTTAGAGTATAAGGAAAATGTTAACTACTTGGTACAATGTTTACAGTTTTTTTTTTGAAATGGTAGTATTTTATGAATTAAAATATTGTTTTGAAACTACAGTGATCCTCAACAAATCTTTCGCTTTGATAAAAGAATAATTGGTCAGAAGACTAAAAATCAATAATTTTTTTATGCGGTTTTACACTGATTTATAGACTGATTTGATAATAAAATATTTTTTAAACAAAATTAATTGAACTTTCAAATGATTAGAACAAATGTTAAAAAATGATATCCTTTTAGTTTAAAGTATCTTTTATAGTCTTAACGCATCAGTACTTTTATACAATGGTACAACATAACCATAATAAAGAGTTATCAATTGAAATCCCCCACTTTGGACAATACTGTGGTATTTGTATTTCATTGTGATTAATTTAGAAAATCAAAACTCTAAACGATTAATCAAATTAAACTTGTGAAATTGGTTGAAATTATAATAAAAGTGATGAGTTCACTTTTACTCATATTGTTGAGTACATTACATTTCGTTTCGTACTGAATTACAGTTTGTTTATTTTTGTTATAATTCTTACATTTGTAATAATATTTAAGCTTCCTTCAACGTATATTCCCTTATTGTAACTTTTGTTTTTAATTTTTTTAATATTTTAGTATTTTAAATAAAATTTGTTGTTTTGTAAAACATTTTTGTTAAAATTAAGATTTTGTTTAAACTTATGGGTATAACAGGATATAATTGATACACACGGCACGAAAAAAAAGACTAGACCCCACTTCATAATACTAAAGTGAAACTCAGCGAACATAAAACCGTGGAAAATTGGAAGTGCGCATACTCGTAAACGTTAGGAAACTGTTTGGAATAACAAGACACAAATTTTGAGCNCGTGGAAAATTGGAAGTGCGCATACTCGTAAACGTTAGGAAACTGTTTGGAATAACAAGACACAAATTTTGAGCATTTAGTTGAAGAATTATGCTAAATGATTTTAAAATTCACAAAAATTTTTTAAATCCATTTTAACATTGTATTGTGACATTTATTTTTGGGTTTATTGTTAAAATTTCTACGATATTGTNCGTGGAAAATTGGAAGTGCGCATACTCGTAAACGTTAGGAAACTGTTTGGAATAACAAGACACAAATTTTGAGCCTTTAGTTGAAGAATTATGCTAAATGATTTTAAAATTCACAAAAAATTTTTAAATCCATTTTAACATTGTATTGTGACATTTATTTTTGGGTTTATTGTTAAAATTTCTACGATATTGTTTTGACTGGTCTTCTCTCTTTAGTTTTTAAGTGAAAGTTCTATAATATTTTTGCATCAATTGAACTCCTACCTCACTGTGTTGAGCTAAAGTTGGAAAGTCTCCAAATACCATTTAGAATTTCTAGTTTTCTCATCATTATAAATTACTCAGGAACCCATCCTCTTTTCCTTGATTCTTGTCTTGTTCGTAATAATATTTACCTGCACTACCCATCTCTTTGCATCTATTCTTATTAATGGACCGACACTTCCACTTTAAACTCAACCGCGAGTTTTTGAATTTCAATTTCTTTACTAATGCATTGTCCCAACTCCTCTATTTCTTGGAATCACTCAAGCACGTCTTCTGGAATTGATCTCAAAAGGAGAGCCAGAGGAAAAGCATACGGAATAATTTATGATTAAATTCTACAAATACTGTCTCTCTCACCAAACCGTCTATCTTCATTTCTTCTCTCAAAATTTTATTTCTGTTCCACTTCTAGGCCATTTATAATAGTCAGAGTGGGACATATTAGTTCAAATTAGTAAGACGGGACAAAATAGTATACTGGAGTTGATTTATCTACCAAATAGTATCTTAAAATGTTTAAAATTCGGGCCTTTAAAATAAAGTACGAAAACAAAGATAAGTGTAAGGAATTTAGGAAATTTGTTTACTAAAATGATGACAGTGAAATCACGTAGTTCAAATGTGACGAGTAGCAAGTACGCCGTCATATTATTATCTTGGGGACATACAGGCGGACAAAATTTTTTTACATAAATTTCTACAGCTACGCTGTTTGTAGTTAATAATAAATCTTTAAAATATCTTTTAAAATTCCCCATTGTAAAGATGTTGCCGACAACCATTTCAGGGAATACTGATGCGGTTATCGAATGCATGACCTACTGGCGTATCTTAGAGTATTCAGTTTATAACCGCATGAGTAAGAAAATTAATAATTTAATCTTTTAATTAGACAACTGTACATTATTAATATTATGTAGGAAAGAAGCACCACTGGATGAACTGTTTGCTGTTAACTAAATGACTTGGCAAAAGGAAATATTTGAGACAAAAATTATTTTATCCTAGGTCATAATATGCATCTGCTTGGTTTACTAATATTAAGCTCGAAGAAACTATTCATACTATTTCATTTTTAAACTACTTTGAAGTAAGATAACCTTTGCAACTGAATACAATCATTAATCGAGAATAGCAACGCTAGAGAAGTGTATCGAATTGTATTCCGACTTAAACTAAGCCATTGTTACCCGGACATTGCAATTGCTAGCTTCACTGTTTCAAATTCTGATGAAACGAACCGAGTTTTGCGGCAATATGCAACACTATGAAAGGTATGTTCTATATCAAAATTTATTATAATCAAACCAGTTTTAGACGTACGGTAGTACATACTACGATGTAGACGATTTCTCTTTTTATGTCTAAAATTTTAATTATCGATACAAAGCACAATTAATGAAAAATTTATTCTAGAAATTTAAAAAATAATTTAACAGCTTTTTGAATTTTCAATCATTTTACATTTATAGAACTCAGTTATCTTATTTCTGAGTAAAAAAGTGACTCTGAATATGTAAATTTTTGCCGCACTAACTGTCCGTTTTCTGGTACGGGAAATTACTCAAGGACATTATCCTCATTTTTGTTTGAACTAAAAAAACCTTGCTTCGTCCCACAAATTATGTAACTTAAAACTGCTTCCAGAAGAAGAATTTATTTCGGTCATAGTAAAAATCTCTTAGACATTGACAATGGGAGGAAAATCCAATATAGTGTGGCTCATAAACACATCTTCAGTACGGCCTTACGTGGGATTTGTATTTAATATGCTAATTTTACATTTTAAATATTCGAAACATTGTGAACTTCCTGATATCCTTCCTGCTCAGTTACTTTAACTATGAGTGAAGGAATATGATCAACGGAACAATTCACTTGGATGACAAGGTGATATTTTGAATCAGGAAGCTTGTTTACTGTATCACAGTATATTACTTACCTTGTCCACCGAAAAAATCTGAAATTTTTGGAGTGGTTGAAAACTCAAGTAAACAGGATCTGTCGTAACATCTATAGTTGCAAACGTCAATCAGAAACCCTTTATGAATAGCCAATTTAGCATGCTATTTTTACAATTTCTAAGAATCCTAAGGTGTCCGCTTGCGCCAGAAGCCTACAGTTTCAATTTCCTAAAAATAGGTTGTGTAATATTGCAAAACGTCTACTGCGGTCATTTCGTCGACCTTGGGTTAAAAAGTTGACGCATGGGGACAATGGTTAACGCCAACATAAAGACTTAAGGAAATTANAAACAGGATCTGTCGTAACATCTATAGTTGCAAACGTCAATCAGAAACCCTTTATGAATAGCCAATTTAGCATGTTATTTTTACAATTTCTAAGAATCCTAAGGTGTCCGCTTGCGCCAGAAGCCTACAGTTTCAATTTCCTAAAAACAAGTTGTGTAATATTGCAAAACGTCTACTGCGGTCATATCGTCGACCTTGGGTTAAAAAGTTGACGCATGGGGACAATGGTTAACGCCAACATAAAGACTTAAGGAAATTANTCTACTGCGGTCATTTCGTCGACCTTGGGTTAAAAAGTTGACGCATGGGGACAATGGTTAACGCCAACATAAAGACTTAAGGAAATTAGTGATTTCGCTTAATGTGATTTATGAAAATTGTTTAACAACGTATCATTGTGCGGACTTTCCTACCCTTTCTATTATTTCGAATTTAGTTTATTCGTGGCTGAGTTCTTGTTTCAGATATGTGATTTCAAGTTTTATAGGTCAGTTTCAATTAATATCTTATATTTCACTGTTTTCTCTTATTTCAGGGTTCAATATTGTGATATGATGCTTGTATTGTTTCACTGGATTTGGTGGTCAGATGATTCGAGATTCAATCTCAACGATACAGTGAAATGAGGTCAATCGGAGAGGAGTGTCCAATAGTTAATAATTCTGTTTCAATCTGCTGTTATCAGCCAAATTCATAATACAGTAACCTTTTAACAAGGTGGATATACTGTGCCTACATTTTAATACCATTATAGTCACTTTAGCCGTTATTAANCAGTAACCTTTTAACAAGGTGGATATACTGTGCCTACATTTTAATACCATTATAGTCACTTTAGCCGTTATTAATAATGCTGAAAACTTATTCTATTCGAGGTTGCTTCATTTCATCGCCATAGCTGGTCAATGATTTGTGAGGGACGCTATATCTACTAATGTCTATCATCGAATGACAGGTAAAAATTGTTTCTTCGGCTTTGATTGGATTGATAGAGACGGCTATGTCCCTTGGCAACCATTTNCAGTAACCTTTTAACAAGGTGGATATACTGTGCCTACATTTTAATACCATTATAGTCACTTTAGCCGTTATTAACAATGCTGAAAACTTATTCGATTCGAGGTTGCTTCAGTTCATCGCCATAGCTGGTCAATGATTTGTGAGGGACGCTATATCTACTAATGTCTATCATCCNGTGAGGGACGCTATATCTACTAATGTCTATCATCCAATGACAGGTAAAAATTGTTTCTTCGGCTTTGATTGGATTGATAGAGACGGCTATGTCCCTTGGCAACCATTTTACTTCGGTTTTTGTGGATTATAAATTAATTGTTATATAGAGGAAATCCTACTAACTTCTCCATTTACAAGAAGTTTGAACGATACGACAACCTGCACAGCATACTTTAAGCGTCTGTTTGTCAGTACCAGGAAGTATCCACGCATTCCTTAAACCAATTTGTTGCAAATATGGAAATCTAATACCAAAAATTGAAATTTCCAAATCAAATTTCACTAAACCAGAAAACGATATTTCATTAAATTTGATATGAAACGACGACATGATAATAATTTAGATGGGCAAGTAAACTTTACCCGTTACAAAAAGTTGCTGACAGTTTTTAGCTAACCAGTTTATATTGCTTTCGGATAAAAAATAATTGGAAGAACGTTATGTAAAATAGGAAGAATGATCTTTTTCAATTGAAAAGAAAATATGTATGCGATTCTTCAAATTCATAATCTGTTATAACTTTATTCCTGCAAGAAAATAGCAGCTACTTAGAGGTAGTTAATTTCTAATGTTCCTAAAGTTATCATGTCTACGCTCCTATGCATAGATTAATCCCAAGGAATAGGGAAGTATACAAACTCCTTAATAGCGGAAAATACAATGTTTTGCTGCAACAAGAAAAAATGTTGACACAAAATTTCCACAGTAGAAGTTATTCGATTCAGCAAACATCAAATTGTAGACCTTTCCCCAAGGGGAGAATTTTGGTAACGAACATATCCCATTGAAATTGAGTTGTGACTTGCTGAGGTGAAAAATATTACACTAAAGGGAAAGAAAGATCTGATACATCTCGCTGAAACTTCAGACATACTCTCAAAATAACACCCTGAACAATGTTTATATGAGACGAAAATCTTTAAGAATTAACCTGTGAAATTCAAACGTAACAAAGCTTAACACTGAGGTATTGGATGTATTTGCTCGATCCTACTGAAGCTTTACAAATTCAGAATGACCCCCTGAAAAACGTTTAAATGAATAAGTAATCTCCAACTTCATATTGTAGTCATTATTTATTTTGCGTACTTTCATGATTTATATTTTGTAATACTCGTTAGATATTGTCTTCAAGCACATGAATAAGAGTTAAATACGACTATGTATTTTAGATGCTATACTCCGAAAATAACATTTTTTGCTCAAATTATTGAACATTTTCTGAAACAAAAATACCCATAACAATGAATCTATCCCCGGAAACAAAAGATAAAGGCAAAGCATTAAAAAATTTCTACAGTTCACAAAACCTTATAGCCATATAAAAAGTTTATTATTGCTTTCTCCGTAAGCAATAATTTACAGCCTGAAGTTTGCCAAATTAAAAAAAAAGAGCACAGGTTTAATATTTGTGCCTGATTGCTTCTTGGGAATACTTCCTTTCATATAATTTTTACAAGACTCACTTTCTGTCTTACAACTATTGTAAAACCTAAATGAGTAACAAGTCAGTATAGTTACCCCGGTCAAAAATCTAGCGTCTTCAACACTTAATTGTAGACGTCCGTCCGTGACAGTTTATTTAAGAGCGGTGACTCCGAGGGTATAAAAGCAACTCAAATATTTATTACCCTTTTCTCTAGCCAGTCACTCGTCCATTTCCTTTCCTTTATAGTCTCGTGTGTTTTGGCACTGAATTTTGTTTTAGTGCCAAGAGAATCGTTCCATTGAGAATAGGTACATGGCGTGCCAGAGACAACGGAGTGTCGAAATTAAGAAAAAAAGTGAAGTGGGCACGAGAATTTAGGAAATGGACTGACGACTGGCAACAACCTTCAATTCTCCCCTTTTCAACCTTACAAATAAGACAAATTGAAATTGACAGGATTGAATTTTCTATCACTACTTTTACCTTACTTTTTCAAAATTTCTACTTTTACCCTTTGTCACAAAGTAAAAATTGATTAAATTTTCACCTCCCTTCCATATCGACAAACTTTTTCTTTTTCACTCAAAAATTTATAAACATTGTAATACCAATCGAAAACTTGTAAAAAAAATATACACCAAGAGACCACCATTCGATAGTTTATCTTTCACTATCAAAAAGCTAATTTTAGACACCAGAAAAACGTAAATTTGAACTATTCTTTTCGTTTCCTTTGAGAGCTATAGCTTGTATATTTTACAAGCTGACTTTACTACTTCCAAGGTAACATTTCATTTCAGACAATTTTACCTACTTTTGTAGCAATTTCTAAAATTCACAAGGGTAACTTAAAGTAGAAGTAAGAAAATACGAAGAGGTGAAAATTCCTAGAACATTGTGAGTTTTTTTTCTCAAGGAAACATTTAATAGAGTAATAATATAAAAAATAAATCCTTTTTGTGACTCTGAGAGTAATTTCCGGTATGTCAATAAGACATACTACTAAGATCCACTGGATTTTCTTAAAAAAAACTGCAAAGTGTGAACTTTATAGGAAAAAACGAAGTTAGTAGAAGGGTTAGTGCCATTGGATAAAAAAAAGTAGTGTCATTAGGTCGTAGACATGTCTGTCTGTCTGTCTGTTCTGACCTTTTCAGTTGACACTTGGAACTTTATGTTGAAGAACATAAAAAGTAGAATATAGTAGAGATTTGGAGATAATAGACACTCTGTTATTTTTGATGCTTCCCGTGAGAGGCTCACACAAGTTATTGCTCTATTATTTCTCCCTTTTCTATCTCTCCTTTTCTCATTTCACTTTCACTTTTTTTTTCTACCTTACTTTCACTCTAAAATATAAGAAAATGTGCCTCAGACAGCATCTTTTTCTACTTCCTTCACTCAAGAATTGAGTTTCCTGTAAGTCGGTAGAGAACCAACCTTCAGGAAATAATAACTTCTCTAGATATTATACGCTCCAATTTGTTCATTTTTTTTNGTCGGTAGAGAACCAACCTTCAGGAAATAATAACTTCTCTAGATATTATACGCTCCAATTTGTTCATTTTTTTTTAAACTTTTCCTCGTTTTCGGTATAAAAATATACGCTTCATGCATCAATTTTACAATATATTATGTANTTTTTTTTAAACTTTTCCTCGTTTTCGGTATAAAAATATACGCTTCATGCATCAATTTTACAATATATTATGTAAATGTTGTATGTAGAACTCATGAGAAAGTAGTTTGGTGTTGGACCTGTAGGCCTAGCATTATTATCGATTGGTGTAGCATCGATTCTTATATTACAGAGTAGGATAGTTCAGAAAACATCATCAACAGCCATACGGATGATTCTTCTTCATTCTTGTAATACAGTGACACTCAGCAACATTGAAAAAAAAAATTGCAAAACCTTGGGGTAGAAACCTTGGGTAGAACGCGTCCTTTGTTTTCCAATGTCTCTGAATATCACTGTATATTATATAGATATAGATTGTTTTTATTCCACACCTTGTTTCTAACAAATTCGGTATATTTGGTTTCTGTTCGGGTGAAGGGAGATATCCATTAGTTATTTGGTTGACATTGTATAAACCCCCTGACAGAGTGATGCGACGTCGAAGTACTCACTGAGTCTAGGGAATTTTTACTTCAAACGAAATGTCACTGTCTGCATATTTATGAAAATGGTTTGAAAGAAAAATCAGAAGGAAGAGAGAGAGAAAGTAGGAGATGAGTGAAAGTAAGAAGATAGTCATATTTTTCATTCATGTAGTGGGTGTGCAGTGTAAAAAATACATTTTTGGCATACAAATGGACTGGTCTGGATTCTTTGCTCCGTATAGATAAGATCTTAGATCTCCGTGCCGAGAATATTAACAAAAAAAACATCAGAAACGGCANTTCTTTGCTCCGTATAGATAAGATCTTAGATCTCCGTGCCGAGAATATTAACAAAAAAAACATCAGAAACGGCAAAAGTACTCGCGGACTAAACCATTTAACTCAAAACTATAAGAAACTAGTATACACATGATGTGAAAGAAGTATACGAGTTGTGACTAAATTGTTGCAAAGGTATATCGTAATGAAGTATTTGTGGTTATATAATCAGTGGTATTGCTNATTCTTTGCTCCGTATAGATAAGATCTTAGATCTCCGTGCCGAGAATATTAACAAAAAAAACATCAGAAACGGCAGAAGTACTCGCGGACTAAACCATTTAACTCAAAACTATAAGAAACTAGTATACACATGATGTGTATACGAGTTGTGACTCAATTGTTGCAAAGGTATATCGTAATGAGGTATTTGTGGTTATATAATCAGTGGTATTGCCGGTTTGTAGATATAAACAATATTTTTGCGTATGACCGTGTAAGTTGAGTTGTTTAAACAAAAATCTTAATGTCGCTCAAAGCTTACTAATACTTAAAACTTGCTGTTATAACAAAAATTCACATTAGTTGTGTGCAAAGATGAAACCAAAACGTTGTAACTCTTATGACTGATTGCCACATCTGCATTTTAAAAATAATATGGCACGATAATCAATCGAAATACGATTCAACCGATAAATCTATTCGTAAACAATAGTTATATTTATGTTTGTGAACACATTTAAAGTAACCAATGTATTAACCGGACCAATTTCAATAGTATCATCGGACAAATACATAAAACAATTAAATTCCAAAAATAATCATGAATGACACAGGAAGTTGGTAAATACAAGGTTTATACGTTAAGGAGTGAATCGGTTGCTTCATTTTTAGTCATAAAAAATGTGGTTTATTTTTATACTTTTGTAGTTTTTCCCGTGAGGATAGTTCAGTTGTATTGCAAGTTCTAAATGCATTATACTCCTCGAACAGCATCAGTTGCCATACGCATCATCGAGATTTTGGGTGGACAGACGGGCAGACAGACATAAATGTTTGAATCCTTTAGTAGCGCTGGAGTAGTCTAAGAGTAATATTAGTTAGGTATCCTTTTTTTAGATATCACCTCTTGTCAAATATGCTTTCTAATTTTCAAGAACCAGTAGACTACTTTCTTTAGACAACTTTTTTAAAGTAAGTTTTTTGATGCCTGTGGAAAGAATGTGTCATCATCTTCCATTGATACACTCTTCATGTCTAACCTCTATAACCCCTCACTAATTCACTAGAAATCTCATTCTGAGAAAGCCTGTCACACCCACTCCAGTATTTCCATTCTCTCCAACTCAAACTTAAAGTAATGTTACTTCGTGGTGGAGAATCCTTTTCGCTGTTTTTCTCAAATCCTTTTGAAGATTAGAATAGTTGTAGTGGAACTTAGCATTTTTTTGCAGCAGATTTAGTTTCTAGTTTGACATTGAAAATTTAGTTATTCTTGAGATTTCAAAGAGAATATAACATATTCTGAAACATGCTTTATATTATTTGTCTGGGTACGATCCATTCTGGATTAGATATACTTGATATAAATTTAGGGTATATCATTCTATAAACATTAAGCGGAATATACATACAAACACTATACGAATAGTGTTGGAAATTGTTTGCCATGTCTTTCCTCTGACGGGGAGTTAAGAGCTTTGAAATAGTGAGTAAAAGAAAGAAAAACAGAAAAAAGAATCTGTACAAGCTAAACAAAACTGAGCCTTTTTTGAATCCAAAATTCAATTAATAGACAGCAAAATAAAAAATAAAAATATCGTACTAGTTCAACAATGCTGCACATCTGTATGTGCAAAGTGTTTGTATATACTTTGCATCCATGACAAGCGGCGAGCTGATTACTACGTTTAACTTAAGTCAATATGTACAGTTCACACATTTTTCTTCAGCTCTATTTTTTAAATTTTCACACTTAAAACGGCTGAACAATAAAACGCCTAAACAAAATGGTTTCATAAGATATGAGTACCACAGTAACAAATTAAATTGAATTCGTTTTTTATAATTGAGAACAAGTTATGGTTAGTTTTTTAAAAAGGTTATAGATTAAGGAATCAGGTTTAGATGGATTACGTGGCAAAATTCAGGTTTCCAAAAAATCAAATCATATATTGGGTTTTAGTAAAAACAAGTAGGTGGGAAGGACTATCTATCCAGTGCTTCTTTGGGTTTTACAAGAAGAAGAAAAAATGTAAGAAGATGACAACAGCGGTTACTTTTAACCGACAATGCCAACCACCTCAAATGCAGAACATCTGACCTTAAACGTTACAGAGAGTGGTTCAAGTATTATGACGATCTTGAACGGAAAGTAAAGTGAAAGTGGAGGGAGCTGTTCAGAATCGTTAAGAACACCTGAGTTTGCAAACATTTCCAATTTTGAGAGACACCCTAAGTCTGCTCCCGCCAATGGATATTTGACTACAATATGAAAACTGTTCGCTCAGTTGACACCTCAGCATGAACAAAAATTTAAATTAACTTAAAGATACTAATTTTTAAACAACTCAGTGACAAATGTTCTAATAGTATTATTGACAATAGTACTTGAAAATTAGTTAAAATGATTAGTCAATGTATACTTCTGTTTCTTATAAAATTTTTTTCATAAGGCCAAAGAAAATGGAAGGAGTGTAAGAAATAAATTGTTAGTGGTATGTAATTACCACATTCAAGTACTTTTTGTGACAGTTGACTAATGGTCTTTGTATTAAATGAAGTGCGTATGGAGAAAGTAGTGAAAGTGTGTGTGGTGATGCTGAAGAGGATTCATTGGTTTTATGGTAACAAGACGGAGATCAGTGCCCATTATTGATCAATGCCCATTCTCACTCAAGCGAAGTAGAATTCTCATCTAACTCTAATTTTTATTACAGATCAAAGTCTTCATTCCTAGCAAAAGAAAGACATTCGTCAGGTTAGCAATTTGCAAGAAATTACATCACGAAAGAAGTATTCCCACAACCACAAGCAACAAATGGTTCAAAACCAGACAAGAGATTTAATTAGTAAAAATAGACAACTCCGAATACAAACTAAAAATATTTCCATTTGTTGCCTATGTCAGGAATATATTCTAACAGATTGTCTACATAAGTCTTAAGTATTTATGGGAAATGCTAAAAGTTAATTTTTGATATTGTCATGAAATTTAAACGATAGGAATTAACGAACACCATTTATTTTTCTCGATGTTGAATTTTGTCTTGTTTTCTAAACGACAATGCATGAAATTAACGCAAACAGTTGCTTGCTTCGTTTCTTCTAGCAATGAGAATATTTTTAAATGATAGAAATCATAATTTATAGAAAATGTAATTGATATATAATTTCTTCATATGGTAAAAAACTAGAAATCTTTATGTGATTATCTTAAATTTAAGAAGTCAATTATTAGTAGGAGAGTAATCAACTTGTATAAATTGCTATGCTGCAACAAGTAACATACAATATTCAAGAATTGACGATGGTTCACCACACTGNAGAATATTTTTAAATGATAGAAATCATAATTTATAGAAAATGTAATTGATATATAATTTCTTCATATGGTAAAAACTAGAAATATTTATGTGATTATCTTAAATTTAAGAAGTCAATTATTAGTAGGAGAGTAATCAACTTGTATAAATTGCTATGCTGCAACAAGTAACATACGATATTCAAGAATTGACGATGGTTCACCACACTGGCATACATTACTAGATATTTCATATCTCAACAACCGTGTATGGTAACACTAATCCTATATATCTAGTTATCGGTAGAAAAGCGAATATGCATTGTGATCAGGTTTTTGAAAACATGTATTTCTCACGGGGCTCAACAGGATTGGCCTTCCAATTCAACAAAGCCTGAATAGTTGCATGTTGCAATAACTGCAATTAGGCTCTAACTTAATGAAACTGTGCTTACAAAGAAACGGACATTAGAAATTGTATCTGAACAGAGTAAGAATCTTTTGAGGAATTTTTAAAATATATTCTACACACTTTATAACAGTGAAAATGATGTACCTAAAGTATACGTAATGGCAAGGCTTTTTTATTACCTTTTCCACTGTTTTCTTTCTATTCAATTTTATTTTGTGATTCAACAAGNGGATTGGCCTTCCAATTCAACAAAGCCTGAATAGTTGCATGTTGCAATAACTGCAATTAGGCTCTAACTTAATGTAACTGTGCTTACAAAGAAACGGACATTAGAAATTGTATCTGAACAGAGTAAGAATTTTTTGAGGAATTTTTAAAATATATTCTACACACTTTATAACAGTGAAAATGATGTACCTAAAGTATAAGTAATGGCAAGGCTTTTTTATTACCTTTTCCACTGTTTTCTTTCTATTCAATTTTATTTTGTGATTCAACAAGNAGTAATGGCAAGGCTTTTTTATTACCTTTTCCACTGTTTTCTTTCTATTCAATTTTATTTTGTGATTCAACAAGAAACAAATGTGTACAAATGCGAAAGCACATAAAAGACGCCGAATTTGAAGATTGCAGATGACAGCAGAATGGATGTAACAGGAAACATGAACGAAACACAAAGGAAGTATTCAAGGAACATCTTTAAAATACGGGCAAAATAAGAACAAAAGTCAGATGAAGTATAATTGAATCACTAGTGAAGCCTGGCTGAAACATGTTTGAAACTTTTAGCAAACACAAACGAAACGAGTGGAATTGTGTAAGCAGATGTAACATGTTTAAGNGAAACATGTTTGAAACTTTTAGCAAACACAAACGAAACGAGTGGAATTGTGTAAGCAGATGTAACATGTTTAAGGTCTTAGGTTTCTTTTGTTTTCAACAGATGAATAAGTTAAATCATAGGTGAAATAGAAAGATATGTATAAACTATGCATGAATCAAGGATAAAACAGAAAAAACGGATGAAGCGGGGAAAAAAATGAATCATGGATTTAACTTGAATGAACCCTATAAACCACTGATAAATTTGGTTGAAATAGATAACAGCTAATTAAATAATGAATAAATATTATTGAAATTATAGATAGAAAACAGATCAATTGATTGAAATGTGGATGAATTATGGACAAAACGGTTGAAGCATGTCTAAAACAGCTATGAAGTGCATCAACCATTGTAGNGAATTATGGACAAAACGGTTGAAGCATGTCTAAAACAGCTATGAAGTGCATCAACCATTGTAGAAGAATTGTTGAAAGACTGATGAAGTTTGAATAACAAACTGATGTGGCGTAGAATCATGGATGCACCCATGGTTTGGTTGGGATTGAATATAAAATATACAGTGTGTTCGAATAAGAAGGCGAAAATTCGGCACCAGCGTTTTTAAAAATCCCACAAATTAGAGTCTTGTAACACTTTTTAAGTTAAGAAGAGTTAACAAAACTTTGGNTTTTAAAAATCCCACAAATTAGAGTCTTGTAACACTTTTTAAGTTAAGAAGAGTTAACAAAACTTTGGTAGAAATGATTTTCAGAAACTTGAGCAGTTGTATTACATACATTTTAAAACTGTATATGAGTTAAAAAATATTTCCGCAAAATCATTTTTCAAACATTTCGCCTTCTTATTTGAACGCACTGTATATAAGCATATCATTTGCAAGTTCAACTGATTGAGTGAAACATGAGTGCCACTTTCTCTAATAACGACATCAAACCATAATTTGGATCCGATTAAAGGTAAAGAAACCAACAATAGCACTAACGTTACAAAAATAGCACGATTTTGCAATAAATCCACTACAATAGGTTGTTCTTATGCAAGAAACAGGACAATGTGTCGAGCTTTGAACCAAAAATAAAAACCTTAAGTTACTGAACTTNGTTGTTCTTATGCAAGAAACAGGACAATGTGTCGAGCTTTGAACCAAAAATAAAAACCTTAAGTTACTGAACTTTATAGTCAACATACGACGGTCTAAACAACATAATTATGGTAGTAAAGACTGGCAGACAGAGACAACAAGCTGTTTGTGGGTAATAATTGGTTGGATTANGTTGTTCTTATGCAAGAAACAGGACAATGTGTCGAGCTTTGAACCAAAAATAAAAACCTTAAGTTACTGAACTTCATAGTCAACATACGACGGTCTACGTCAACATAATTATGGTAGTAAAGACTGGCAGACAGAGACAACAAGCTGTTTGTGGGTAATAATTGGTTGGATTANGTCTAAACAACATAATTATGGTAGTAAAGACTGGCAGACAGAGACAACAAGCTGTTTGTGGGTAATAATTGGTTGGATTATACCCACTGGTGTATCGATAATAGAGGATAGTGCTACTTACTTTTATTTTTTTCATTCTATGATTATTAGTGTAAAGAAATGTTAAGTTGCAGTTGTTTGCTAATAACTACTTGAATTCCTGTAGCAATACACCTTGAGGTTATCCAAGTACTTTATCATTATCCAAGTTAGAAAGTGTTCAAAATAAATTAATAATTTATTGGTAGTAAAAAATTAAAATTAATAATGTCGTCTTTAGGTGAATTGACTAGAATGGTCAATTGACTGAAACCAAATTAAACTAATACGATTTGACCCATTGGAAATTAGACGAGTACAAGTTTATCGAAATGCACAGTAGACTGAAAGTAGAATTGATCGAAATTAAAATTTTTCCNAAATTAGACGAGTACAAGTTTATCGAAATGCACAGTAGACTGAAAGTAGAATTGATCGAAATTAAAATTTTTCCCTTTCAACAAACCTACAGTGAAAGCGTTTAATGAAACTTAAATACAAACAAAGTCAGAAAGGCCTAAGCAAAAATAACCTAAATAAAATCTATTATCAAAAACCTACAGAATAACGAATTTAACAAACGACATATTATTTGTGTCTATTACAACTAAGAATATCTCGTTCAATAAGAAATCACTTTTTCTACACATGCTGGATTGCTAAAATTAAGTTATCTACAAAAANAAATTAGACGAGTACAAGTTTATCGAAATGCACAGTAGACTGAAAGTAGAATTGATCGAAATTAAAATTTTTCCTTTTCAACAAACCTACAGTGAAAGCGTTTAATGAAACTTAAATACAAACAAAGTCAGAAAGGCCTAAGCAAAAATAAGCTAAATAAAATCTATTATCAAAAACCTACAGAATAACGAATTTAACAAACGACATATTATTTGTGTCTATTACAACTAGAATATCTCGTTCAATAAGAAATCACTTTTTCTACACATGCTGGATTGCTAAAATTAAGTTATCTACAAAAATTTTTGTATTCATTACTTAAATTATTAGTTTATTTAAATATTAGGTTGTGCAAGCTTCACTTTATCGCATCAGTTATTCTAACTAATGAAGAGTAATACAAAAGACAAATTAAATCAAAGTATCTGGAGTTATTAACATAAAAATTTCCCCATGTTTTATTTAAAAAATTTCTATCTTATAAAATTTCTCACTATTAATAAATTCCCCTTAAAGCAACCCACTATGCAGGTACCATCAACAGAACTGCAAAAATCACGAAAAGTAATTGAAACGCTTGAACATCTTGTATGAAAATCGTTCTTTAGAGTCAATCGGATTTCTCTCAAGGCGTTGAGGGAAATACCTTGTAGTACAGTTTACTAAATCTATAATACCTTAATAAAAAAATCAAGTGTTTTCATTGTTGTATAAACAAAATGAGTTATGACCAAAAAAAACCAAGGAAACTGAGTGGTATGTTGCAGTTGGATTCTGTGTCGAATATTTATTATCACTTTCTCTATTGGTTTTACTGATGGTTGAGCAAGAAGTGTTTGTGTTCGACATCAATTGAAAACAATAATTCCTGATTCTCAAAAAAACAAAACCATAAATTGACTAAGAGTAGTTTCTCTGAGGAAGGATGTGAACCTAAATGTTGGAGTCATGTACAGAGTTCAAAAAATAAGAAAAGATTTTTGAGCCAACGAAGGAGTTGTTGTTGCGAATTGCGATGAGTGTGTAGGAGTGACCGGCGGCATAAAAGAGAAAATATTATATTCTCCAAGGGATTTAACCAATCAGAGGGAATAAGTCTCTTGGGAGCAGGAAGGAAGCCTTTGAGAACATTTCTTTATGTACTACACATGCAAAATGTCAACTTTTTTTCTATCTACAACACTATTATTCCATTGGCTTAACTGCATATTTGAAACTCCATACTTTCATTCCCACGACTTATAATATGTAGTACAACCTATAGTCTTTTACTTTACCTTAGTATTCATAAAATACATTCAGTATGAGGGTATTCTACCTAGACAAGAGTGTAGAAAGTTGGATTGAAAAGGGATGATGAAAAATGTGAAAAACAAGTACCAAATCCCTCCGTGTCTTCCGCTGAAATCATTTGGACATTGGGTAAATAACTTTTTCAACCAATCACAAACATCCGCATCACTCTCATACTTTCTCCCCTCATGAAAACTTTCTCATCCAAAAAGTTTTGATCAAGGAGTCAGGTTTTCCTTCTTTTTTNCATACTTTCTCCCCTCATGAAAACTTTCTCATCCAAAAAGTTTTGATCAAGGAGTCAGGTTTTCCTTCTTTTTTCCCCATCCTGTCGCCACAGAAATTTTCTCATTAAACGAACTTTCTCTGACCAGAAGTAATTTATTATNCATACTTTCTCCCCTCATGAAAACTTTCTCATCCAAAAAGTTTTGATCAAGGAGTCAGGTTTTCCTTCTTTTTTTCCCCATCCTGTCGCCACAGAAATTTTCTCATTAAACGAACTTTCTCTGACCAGAAGTAATTTATTATTGAAGGTTCCGACCGAATGAGAGAAATGAGAAAAATATTAGTTTTGTTATTATTTTGGATCATNTTTTTTCCCCATCCTGTCGCCACAGAAATTTTCTCATTAAACGAACTTTCTCTGACCAGAAGTAATTTATTATTGAAGGTTCCGACCGAATGAGAGAAATGAGAAAAATATTAGTTTTGTTATTATTTTGGATCATTGTAGAAATCTGTTGGTGCTACTGGTTACTTTTATGTTGTCTAGAGGGTATATATTGAAATTGATCAACACACCTTACTTACACTCTACCACTCACAAGTCCTTAGAAATTATGGCAATCAAAACACAATAATTATGATAAATTGTTAAACTTTTGAAAGGCAGACCATTAATTTTATAAAAACTTAAAGCAAAGCAGTGTTTTCTTACAAATGTTTGTAACAATGTAACTTCTGGTTTACGTTTATAGTACTCAAGTAAGTGACTAATCAATGAGCTAACCTCAGAATAACCTCTGGTAGACATTTCAATCAAAATTGTGGGAATAATTGTCACTTGGTAATGGTAAAATTGGTTTATGTCAATAGGAATAACTGCTCTTAAGTTTTTTCATTCTTTATGGTTATCNACTTGGTAATGGTAAAATTGGTTTATGTCAATAGGAATAACTGCTCTTAAGTTTTTTCATTCTTTATGGTTATCGTAAAAGTATTTCCACAGTCATCAACGTTGAATGCGGCAAAATTATAGGCCTCGGTGTTTTATAGACTGGGACAGGATATTTACCGGGTTCTCCAAGACTGTAAGAGGATCAAAATGCAAAATACACAAAACGAAGTCACAAAGGCTNACTTGGTAATGGTAAAATTGGTTTATGTCAATAGGAATAACTGCTCTTAAGTTTTTTCATTCTTTATGGTTATCATAAAAGTATTTCCACAGTCATCAACGTTGAATGCGGCAAAATTATAGGCCCCGGTGTTTTATAGACTGGGACTNTTTATGGTTATCATAAAAGTATTTCCACAGTCATCAACGTTGAATGCGGCAAAATTATAGGCCCCGGTGTTTTATAGACTGGGACTGGATATTTACCGGGTTCTCCAAGACTGTAAGAGGATCAAAATGCAAAATACACAAAACGAAGTCACAAAGGCTAGAGTCAGTAGAGGGAAATGTGATTTAAGCTAATTCTTTCTAGAATTAGGACTATATTTGATACTTTTTAGTGAATATGGTTATATTTTTTAAGTTTTAAATCCTTCCAAGCCAGTTTTCGGTCTTTTTTTTTAGCGTGGTAACTCTAATACAGTAGTTAAATTTTAGTGAATTCTACTTCAAAGATTATTAGAAATTGTGGTAGATTGCTTGAGATTAAAGAAACCAGAGTAGATGAAGTAACTCTGTGTTCTTCTGTAGTAAAACTACTGAATATGCTTTTCCTTAGCAAAAGCATTATTCACAATGGCTCATCTTTTGAATAATTTATACGTCATAGTATATCCCTCCTCTGCAAGGATTATACAACTTTAAATTGGAATTAATTCAGACATAATATTTTCATAAGTTCAAATTTAGTAGTAACAAACATTACATTTCAAAATAAATATAAGTTTTCAGATGAAGTTGTCAAGTACCAGGACTGACATCGAAAGTACAATCTTTATTGGAGAAGAATCAGGTTGCTCAAAGTTTTTAGCAGAACGTAAAAATGGTGCAAAATCAACTAAATAGTTTGGTTGCACTAAACTAGACACTATGCCCCAAACTCCTTTAGTAAGGTAAACGGGACCCGCACCCTTTTTTGATCTTCCATCACTCCTTCTACCTTTACCCTTCATAAACGCTGGACTTGTGACATTTTATCTCAACACATTGTGTCGGAAAGTTATTTGAATAAATTCTGAAAGAAATTTTTACGTATAAAATGTCCGAATATTTGCTATTGCTCAATCTGGAAATCACGCACTACATGAAGGTGACGCAGTATATATGAAATTTAATTTACACGATAGTTCGGCAAAGGTAAATTTGAATACTAAGTATGAAAATTCAGTAAGGAATCACTTTGCACAAATCGAGAATGTTGACAAAATAACATCCGAAAACATAATGAAGCAAAATTCAATTTGAATTTACCGACAACAAATGGTTGAACAAAAGGCATAACAATCAGCGATCTTAAACTATTGTCTCAGATTCTTAAGATTGACAAATTAGGGGTAGAATTGATCCGGTCCTAAACTTTGAGATAAACTTTTTAGGTCAAATTTTTGAGGGTTGCAACTCCCTGCAGTTTCTAAAGTGTTCATTTCAGTATATGCAGATTTTAAAAAAAACCCAACAATTTGTATAAATTGGTCGTGTTTTCTTTGTTTTAATAAACTGCAGTATCTGGGTTTTCAGTGTTTAGTCAATTTCAAGTTGCACACGTGGAAATGGAAGTTCGGTAAGCAAATCAAGTAAACAAAAAAATTAAAGAAGCATTGCAACGTTGACCATTCGCTGCTCCCAGTCCATAAGAAGATGCATCCGATGTGACAATCGTCTCTCTATTCTGGTCGAATAATTTGAGTAAAGTATCAGATGTGATGATTTGTTTCACTTTCCAAAAAGCTTTATCCTGCTTTGGTCCCCAGAAAAATTCTATTTCTGTTTTCAGTAGTTGAAAGAGTGGTTGACAAATTTCTGCTGCTTTTGGTATGAACTGGTAAGATGAGTTGCATTACCCAAAAATTTTCTAACTCCTCGGTGGATGGTGTCTTTTTGTCTATTGCCTCGATTTTGGAATGGTAGACACGTATACCTTCAGCATCTAGAACATGACCAAGATACTTGACACTATCCACTCCAAACTTACAATTATCCTTATTGAGCGTAAGTCTGACCTTTTTGAGTCGTCGTAAAACTTCTCTCAGTGCTCTATCATGAGTTTGCACTGTTGAAGCGAAGACTAGGATATCATTTGCAAGGACTATGACACCACGGATATTATCTAGAAGTCAACTCATCCTTCGCTAGAAATGTTCTGGGGCAGATGTTACACCAAAAGGAAGGCGATTAAAATAATACCTACCAAAGGGAGTGATGAAAGTAGTCAGTTTCTTCGACTCCTTCTCAAGTGGAACCTGCTAAAACCAAGAAGTGGCACCTAATTTTGAAAAAAAGTTTTCTTCACTCAGTGTTCCATAACTTGACTGTAAAGTGGCATGATAAGTCGTTTTCTACGAACATTCTGATTTAGTCTCGTCAAGTGCACACAAATTCGTATTTCGTTATTTGGTTTGTGTGCTATGGTCAGAGAAGCACACCAGTCAATAGGTTCTTCCCGCGACGTGATCACACCTAGTTTGCCCATTATTTCCATATCCGCTTTGAGTTTGTCGATGAGCCGAAGGCTACACGTCTCGGCGTATAAGCAGCATATGGTTTAGCTTTATCCATTAGTTGAATGATATACGGTTTCTCAAGTTTTCCCAAACCTTCAAAGACCTCTTTGAATTTTGTGTGTGGTTGTACCGATGACTTTGACGTGATATCTTCTAATCTTCTTACGAGGCTGAGGTCTTCACATTCCGAAAGTCCTAGGAATGGTCGTTCTAACTCTTTAACCACATATACCGTGCTCCTTTGGAATACTTGTTTTCCGTATCGGCTTGAATTCAAAGAACCGCTACCACCATGTAATGATAAGCGCCTGGGCCTCTTTGAAGTTACTAAATTTGGTTAGTAATTATTCTAAGTAATTGGTAATCACAGGAAGAATGAAAAGTACATGTGCTCTTATGGGTCAGCTCTATCAGAGAGTTATACGGAAAGACCGCATGGCCTGTCATCGTCTAGTTACCTGAATAGGTAGTAGAGGGCTTCTATGGTCTTGCATAGTATGATATTACAATACACTTTCAGTATATTGTTTCATAAGAACTTAAAAGAGTTTAAGTTTACAAAAATTTTTTAATAAATTTTGTTGTATTAAATTTTTGAGAGCTGAAATATACCTTATTGAAATATCAGGTTTCAACGACCTTCTCAAAATTGTAATTCCTTAAAAAATACTTGAAAAATAATGCATCGTACTGTATTAAGGAACATTATCATTTCTGATTTACAGGGTGGTCTATCTCTCAAGTCCATAAAACCTAGGAATATATAAGAACTATACAGTTATGGTCAAGTTATTCTGGGCCGTAGNCACATTCCGAAAGTCCTAGGAATGGTCGTTCTAACTCTTTAACCACATATACCGTGCTCCTTTGGAATACTTGTCTTCCGTATCGGCTTGAATTCAAAGAACCGCTACCACCATGTAATGATAAGCGCCTGGGCCACTTTGAAGTTACTAAATTTGGTTAGTAATTATTCTAAGTAATTGGTAATCACAGGAAGAATGAAAAGTACATGTGCTCTTATGGGTCAGCTCTATCAGAGAGTTATACGGAAAGACCGCATGGCCTGTCATCGTCTAGTTACCTGAATAGGTAGTAGAGGGCTTCTATGGTCTTGCATAGTATGATATTACAATACACTTTCAGTATATTGTTTCATAAGAACTTAAAAGAGTTTAAGTTTACAAAAATTTTATAATAAATTTTGTTGTATTAAATTTTTGAGAGCTGAAATATACCTTATTGAAATATCAGGTTTCAACGAACTTCTCAAAATTGTAATTCCTTAAAAAATACTTGAAAAATAATGCATCGTACTGTATTAAGGAACATTATCATTTCTGATTTACAGGGTGGTTTATCTCTCAAGTCCATAAAACCTAGGAATATATAAGAACTATACAGTTATGGTCAAGTTATTCTGGGCCGTAGAAAGTTACTTTCCCCAAAAAAAGATTTGAGAANGAAAGTTACTTTCCCCAAAAAAAGATTTGAGAAATCAAAAAAAGTTGGAGGGAGTGAAGTTAGCATGTGGTTGAAGACCAGCAAGCTAAATTAAAATTAAAATTATTATTAAAAATTATTAAAAAATTAATTTTATTTATTTACAATAATAATATATTTATAATATAAAAATATTATAAATATAATAAATATTTTATAATATATATAATATATTATATTATGTATATTATAAATTATATATATTATATAATATACAGAATGAGTAAATAAGGGCTACCTAGAGATTTTCACTCCACCGGACCTTTCTGTGTCACCCACCAAAAATCGGCGTCAGAATTTTTTTTATTTTATAACATCACATGTTGTTACATTTAACTATAAATTTAACTATATTTATGCAACATTAACTCTCGGCAGTGAAAGTGAACCAGAAAAAAGCATTTCCACATCTGAATAAAAAGTTTAATGTTTTCGTTGTGGTAAGGAGTTCGGTCAACCTTAGCGGTAAGGTTTTTAGTCGGCCGTGAAAATTTACGCACACGCAACGTAAACATTATTTGATTCTATAATAGCCAAAAATTTTCATGAGTCTCATTTGTTCATTCNTTACGCACACGCAACGTAAACATTATTTGATTCTATAATAGCCAAAAATTTTCATGAGTCTCATTTGTTCATTCAGCTGAAAATTTGATTGGAGTACAAATTTTTTAAACCTTTAATTGATAATTTTAAAAGACGCTATTCACAAGATGTAACTACGAGTAATTCTGTGATTCACTGATTAAATTATCTTTAAGAAAAAAAGGATGTGTAAGATTGTTCAAATAAGAAAGTTAACGTATTAAATACTGATAGGCAGATACTTAATACGAAGCAAAGACAATGTCACTATGCGCCATGGCCTAACCTAACCAGGTTGTTAGACAATGCTGGAAGAATGTAAGTTCGTGACAAGTTAATAAGACGTCAATTAGAAATTATTTGATACATTTTGGATATTATTACGGAACATTGCAAAAGAATTTTCTGCCGTTCATTAAAATATAACATGAGTGATGGTTAGGAGAATATGTTACTTACTTTGACATAAAACAGTGACGCCACAGCAATGATTAAGCTTGCAAAATCAATCAACGATGTCATGATTTGGAATTCTCAACGATTTGCCTCCACAATAAATGTACTCTAGTTCAAACGTTCAGTTTAGGGATACAGGAAAATACTAATGAGTCGCTCAACATGAACATTGTAATATTATAATNAAGTTAGCGTATTAAATACTGATAGGCAGATACTTAATACGAAGCAAAGACAATGTCACTATGCGCCATGGCCTAACCAAACCAGGTTGTTAGACAATGCTGGAAGAATGTAAGTTCGTGACAAGTTAATAAGTCGTCAATTAGAAATTATTTGATACATTTTGGATATTATTACGGAACATTGCAAAAGAATTTTCTGTCGTTCATTAAAATATGACATGAGTGATGGTTAGGAGAATATGTTACTTACTTTGACATAAAACAGTGACGTCACACCAATGATTAAGCTTGCAAAATCAATCAACGATGTCATGATTTGGACTTCTCAACGATTTGCCTCCACAATAAATGTACTCTTGTTCAAACGTTCAGTTTAGGGATACAGGAAAATACTAATGAGTCGCTCAACATGAACATTGTAATATTATAATAATTTTAATAGCTGAAAAGGAGTGTAGAAATACCATGGTATTTGCAAACTGTAACTACGTAACTACTACCTGACGTTCATAAATCTTCCTTCTGTCGTATCGCGGAAAATGATGCTGGGTTTGTATACCCAATTTGAAATTTTCTTAACTTGCAGCAATTCCTTGATTGTTTCACACAAAAATGTTTTTGCCAACAAATAGGGAAAAGAATTGTTGCACGTTGAAGCACATAACATTTGCAAAAGGCTAATTTAACCAAGGATAAACTATTCAAGAAATTGATGTTATAAAACGCTATGAAATTGATAAAATCGCTTATGAATTGATTAGTTTTTTAGGTAAATGTGTAATAGTAATAATTTGACGCTGTACAATTTTACAGAAAACAGCAACTATGTGTGGAAGAGCAAAAGCATAGTTCCTGATTCGTTCAGTTCCTGATTTGTTCTTATTTGACAAGAATTAAGGGTGCCACTTGGGATAGCTGTAAGCATATAAAAGAAAATTCTCTTTAAAAAGTATTAAACTAATTAATTTGCTATTCAATTTAGGCAAGTCTACCCTCGTCTTGCATTTGATTGTTTAGCCATTTTGAAAAGTGAATAATTAGATTCTTTTTTGTTTGAACTTGCTGTATATTCTCAATACTCCTTTTGCATAGGCTGCAGAGGAGAAAAGAGTAAGCATAATTCCTTTTACAAAAGTACGTTTCGTTTTTACTCGTTACTGCTATAAAATGTAGGTGAAAAGCGTGTGCTTTAAAGGCACTTAATTCGTATATTCTTCATAAGTAGGAGAGTCTTTACACTGCATCGGCGGATAACATTATTTTGAAATAGATTAACATTTCTTCGTGAGGTCGGTATAGTAATGCTCTATGAGATACTTGCTCCCTTCCAGTCTCTTACTCTCTTCCGTCAAATATCAGTGTCAATCTATAAATGTCAGTAGGGGTCTACCAATAGCTTGCGTGGATTTGAGTGAGATTGTGTAAAATCCCTCTTTTACACAATCTCACTCAAGTGGGATGGGCTTAGTGGCTCTAACCAATGAGAGAGGATACAATTTCGTAAAATCTCTCTCGGTTTTTACTCAAACCGGGACTTGAGTATTTTCGTGCGTTTGAGTAAGTTGCTCTTTGTCTTCTTTCTTTCCTTTGACATTTCACTTTTCAAGTTTGAAATATTTTAATTTGTGGTGCTTTTGGTGATTAAAATGTACAAAGTGACAAGTCATAAGGTCAAAAGGCGAAGGCTACTTCATCAAAGTAGTGAAAACAAAAAGATTAGGAAGTGGAGTCATATGGAGAATCTTAAGCAAACGATTGACATGGGACTTGTCATTTAGGTGAGTTGCTTTAGTTAAAATTATAAATTCGATGTCTGAATTAACTACAAAATGATCTCTGATACAGATTACCTCTGTAAGATTATCAAGTAACTCTTCATGTGTGGAATCTGAGTCTTCTGAACTGTCTAATTGGGCGAGTTTAGTTGCGGCATTCAAGAAGAATCTGTCAACTATCTTCGATTTTTTGCTTTTCTTAGGCATTTCAAAGAAGTTAATTTGTATTTTACACAAATTGTTACCGGGGCATACCAATTGACCGCCGTTTACGCAACTGAATTTTACGAAAAGTTACGAGAAATTTTTTACCACCTCAACTCACGCAAGCTATTGGTAGACCCCTAGTATTTTACCTGAGTAAACGCCTGTAATATTGGTAGCGGTCTTTATTATTAATAACTATTTTGGTTACCGGTTATTTAAATTTAAAAAGTCGAACTTAGTGCTGAAATTAAAGCTTATATCTTTAGGGTGTCAATTATCTCGTTTGAACAAATAAATTGATTCGCCATTTACTAATAATTTAACTATAATAGAAATATAATATAAGTTTTGTTATTGAAATGTAAGCAAATCGATGACACGACGTTGATCCGAAAAGGAGCTTTAAAACAACGAAATAAAACGAAAATGATAAGAAAACATTAGCAATGATGGGACCAAATATTTTGTTGAAATCTAAACATCAGGCGTTACCTAAGGATCTTAAATATTTTGTAGCTTTAAATCAAACAAGCAATGTTTGAAAATGCAACATTTGGCAGGATGAAATATCCCCCTAAATTAAACCACCAAACATACTTGCATCACTTATAAGTAAATATTATTCAACCAGGTTATTAATAAACTATTAAGTAATATATATGTGAACCAAATGTTTCGCTGACTTACCTTTACTCTTAGGTATAAGGTTTTTAATTAAACGATGTGTATAATATTACTCGGTGTAATCATCAAATTGCAAACTATGTATTAATATTTAGATTAAATAGTATTATATGACATGAGCAAGTGAAATTATGTATGAATATTATGTTTCTAGTATTTTCACTGAAAACTTACAGCTTAAGAAATTTGTCACGGAATTAATTAGAATTTATAAAATCTCTACTCGATTTGTTAAAAATATAAAATTAATTATACTCTTCTAGTTGACAGTTACACCATACCACTTGGTCTTAATCCCAATCCCTGAAAAATATACCCGTATATTAATCCCACTAAAAATCCCATTTCTGCTTAACGCTTTTCTTTACTTTACTTGAAACAAAATTTACATGACCATTTCCAACTAAATTACCATGAAAAAGTTTAACGGTTTTTGTTTTGTTTATGAATTTTATCGTTTTGTTTTCCACTAGAAATGGAAACCAAACAATAAGCTTATCAGATTAAAATTCTTATTTCGTTTAGTTTGTCTTTGGAAAAAAAAGTTGCCATAACTAATTAGCAGTTCTGAGATTCTCGCTAATATAAAAATGCAAACGTTGAAGCAGCTAATTTTTTTTAAGTTGCCATAAATTTCTGGCTAAATTATAAATTATAAATTTGTTATGGCCAAATTAACGGTGTAATTGGATAACCTTAAACGTGTTGCTACTTTTACTCTCTATTCTTATATTACTTCAATGTTATAAAAATTCGAAGTTGTAAAAGTTAAAACGAGAGTATACTAACGTCGGATCATTTTCCGTTGTACTAGAACAGCGTGTTATGAAGAACAAGGCAATGTCTACAAAAGGGTAAACTACTAGTTTAATCTACTAGCTGTAGTGATGTATCTCGCTGCATGACTTTAATAAAAGTTCATAAGTAGGTTGTCGATGTTTTACAACTGAATTCAGGAAATGCAATTATCTCGTTATAAACACTGACTCAATACGAAGTCTCTTTCGAATATACTAGATTAAGTGATTCATATTCCACACGAAACTAAATAATTCTTACGAGATTTACTTTTTTACTTACTTTTACGAGTTAGAAATATACCAAAATTGAGATGATGTATTCAATTTTGCGAGCCAGTCGTTTAACTGGAGTTCTCTACCTGCGTATAAGATATAACTCAAATGGATTCAACAAATTTTTTTGAAAGTAGATAAATTTTGAAATTACAATCAACCAGCAGCCACAAACGGCATCGACATCATAAACAGCTTCGTAGAAAATCCACGCTTATTCAAATGAATTAGGGCCAGGCAATTGCAAATTTCAAAATCCTTAATTTGGTTAAAATTAAAATACTTACGACTGAAGGCTAACCATCCCACATAGGCACAACAGCTAAAAATGGAAATGGAGAAATTGGGTATAACAGGCATCACATCATTGTAAAGTCCAGCGTGTGCACTTTTGCTTATTGTGAAGATTGTAGATGTCATAATGCCTATTTTCTACATTTAGTTTTTGTTGTCTTTAACTTGAACTATCAAAATAAATTACTATTAAGGTTTTAGTCTTACTATTTTGTAGCTTTAATGATGTAATTTGGCAATAAAATTAATTTGATAATTTATATAGTGCGCTAGATTTCCTTATACTCAGATCAATAAATATCTTAATAGAGAGGCAGCGCCTACATATGAAATTGGTGATTAGAGAAAGGTCACTTTCTCCTGTTTCTAAATTGTTTGGGCACCCTGTGTATTGTCTGAATGAAATTGGTATGACGGTGATCAAGAATGGTGGGTCCTGTGGTCCAAATAAGTGTCACTAGGAATCCAATGAGTCGGATGGGATAACTTAAAAGAGATTGGGGATTATTTTGGAGGAAGTCATGCATGAAACTGTGAGAAAGTCAAGGGGATGAGTAGGGAAGGGTCAGCCGGTCAGAACAGACTTGAGAATCCTAAATGTACCTTTAATAAACAAAAACAAAAGCTTAAAAAGCAAAGATAATGGAGGATAAGAGTTGATGAAGAGAAAGCCGGATTGAGACTCTTTCCACAGGTGCAAATTAGACGCGTCGTCTTGAGAGAAAAAGGCGCTTCATAAGACGAGTCTAATCTAATAACCCAAAAAATAAGAAATGGAAGCGGATAATTTTTTTGAAGAAAATGTAAGAGTCCACTTTCCCTCCGACATATGCAGCGGCGATGTTAAATTTCTTTGTAGGAGGTAAAATTCGAGTATACTCAATTGTTTGGAGGAAGGGTCTGTTTTGGGAAGCATCTATTTAGGGAAAGAAGCTATTTTGGGTAAGAACTTTTTTGAAGGTGGGAATGGATATTTACTTTAGAATGAAAATAGTGTTTGATTCAGCGGGGTTGGGGGAATTGGCCGGAAAGAAGGTGCTATTTGAGTGTGTATGACCTGGGAGGTAGCAAATAAAATGCATCCTTCGCTTTCATGGCGACAGAGTGCTGCTTTCGAGATGTGTCCGGTTGGGCCTCAGCCGCCAAACACTACCAAACATTGGTCCGATGTCCCCTGCCAGAGGTCCTCTTCTAGCCACCATCATTTTGAGAAACTGAGGTGGCTGCCCGATGTCCAAAACTGGCCAATAAATCTCGCCTTATTGCAATTGTAGAAACGTGTCTAAGCCAGCAATTCTACTCATAATCTGGATATATTGGGCATGATACGAATATGGAAATTATAAATTTTTAATATAATGCTCAATAAGATTATCATGTGCTACTCATGCCCATATGATACTCATGTTCAATTTTTAAGGTACCGATAACTAATTTTTATGAAGCAATGGTGCAATATTTTAGATGTTGATATGTGATATCCTTTGCTACATGTTGGATGGAAAAGTGACCTTTTCCCACTTTCTCTTGCGTCCTTTTTTTCCACTATCCAGACCATAGTCGCCCTCTCGAGGCAACTGAAGTCTAGTTCCCATGCTTCACAAAACCTCGCTTCGTCATACTCCTGAAAATCTGTGATATCCAGGAGGGCGTATAACCTTCTCCTCAGCTTTCATCCAGTCAACATCTCTCCTGAGACAATAAATTAGGAATCCCACTTCCCCCATTTACGTCCCGTGATTGTTTGTCCTCTGACCAACCCTGCCACAGATAATCCCCGAACCACTTCCCAAACCCTTCCCCCCACCATACCCATTTCCGTCTTACAAACACATGGTAAATAGTAGAAAAATCCATATGAATATAATAAGTTCCTTCGATTAGAAAAATAATTTCTTGCTTAAATAAGAAAATTAGAAGATTAGAAGAAATTTATGTCACATAAACGTACATATAAATTCAAGAAAATGTTCAAAATTATTTCAAACTCATAGATTATGAAATATGCAATATAGAAAATATTTTTGATTGGTTGTCCAACTTTGGAAGGCAGTCCTTTATAGAAAATATTTTTAATTGGTTGGCCAACTTTGGACATCTAGCAATGCTTTATATCAGCAATTATGGTAACATTAGGGCTAATGGCGTCAAGAAAGTTCAACTTTAAGCATTTCTGAGGTGCATACCGTGTCATCTCTCGCCTCTTGGTGTCCTTATAATAACAGAAAGCGGTTGAGAACATAATGGTAAAGCCTCGAATTTTTAAAACTTTTGGATCTGCTTTTGCAATTCAGCCTGGAACAAGGGGGACAATTCTGACCATCAGGCAGGATGTGCCGTGTTAATTCTTGGAAGAAAGGACATTTTTACTTTAGAGCCTTTCTTTGTTACTTATGTGAACCTTGGAAAATTTGGCAGGAAGCGGGCATCTATCCCTTACAATTTATTTGAATTATTGTTAATTGGATTTTGCGTTTGACATTTTGTACATTTATCTGTTGGGGTTGCTTGAGGTTGCGTATTCATGTTTGTGGGATGCGAGAAACTTAATTTTATGTACTGGGTTGTGGGAAACTTAACTGGGGCTGATGTTATGACTTTGATCTTACTTTCTAGGGTCAACATTGATGCTGGGAACATTTTCTTACCTGCGGAGATCACTGTTGGTTTTAGGTTCTTAGCTGTTAGGATTGGTATTGAGTTCTTAGCTGCAGTTGTCAGTTATGCATGGTGTCAGGCTCTTAACTGCTGTTGTGGGTGTCTGTGTTGAGTTCTTAACTGCTGTTGTCAGTGTTGGCGCTATGGTTCTTAGCTACTGGGACCAGTATTGATCACATTGTTTGTTCATGCCTACGGTTTTATGATCAGTTTTACTAAAAGAGCGAGGTGGATTGATTCTGAAAGGATGCGGGATAAGTTGGGGCGGCAATGAGACAAATTTGGGTATGATCGCCATCTTGAGAAGGAATCATTGACTTTATGTTTAAGCATGTGATGACTTTGCACTATGATAAAATTATTTAGTTTGTACCGAACTGCTATAGCAACACCGTCTAGTTTATTGTGAAAAATCACAACATGATGGTAAGTGAAAAGTTAGGGTTTTCAGACATTGGATGTACGTCGTCTGTGGTAGGTGGATAATTGGAAGTTGAGTTCAACTGTGTAAAATGAGAATACTTAAGCTCTTCGGCCCTTAGATGACTGTGCTGTAGGAAATACTTAAAAAATAAATTTTTTGGCGTCTTGAAGTGCGGAGTGTGTGGCCGAGTTCAACTATGGAGAATGAGATAGGTTATAACAGGTTAAAATAGTTTGGATAAGTTCGCGGGATGTCGTAACACCGCAGAATTAGCTCGGTGGAAAGTCAGAAAAGTTAGGTCCTTAGGTTACAACAGGTTTAAATAATGCGCTAAATTTTTTAATTCTTGCCTTTTATATATTTCAAAATAATAAGAAATTATTTAGAAGTGATGATAGTATCAGCCAGTGTAAGTTGTCATATGAAAAAAATCGTTTACTAAATGAAAAGCAATTGCATAGTACATAATGAATTATGTCGTGGAACTTTCGGAACAAAAATGTGTCAAAATATTTCCATGAATAAACGTTGACTATATTTCTTCAAGGCTCCGACAGAGCCTGAGTCGTTTTTCGCATTGTTTCACTTCTTTTTACTTTGAAGAGTTGAAGAGGCTTGTGACACTCACTCTTTGAAACTGAAGAGTTTATTAGTTACAGCTGAGCATTTGGGCGCATAAGATGAGTAATTTTTAGTACCTTTTTTCTCCAGCTGCAGCATAGCTCCTCCCAATCCATGTCGCTTACAATATTGCGAATATCAAATCTAAACAAGTATTTTTTACGATAGGGTATTTTGTAATAGCGACAGGTAGTTAGCTGAGAGAATAAACTTAAAGTCGAGCAATTGGGTATGATCCATAGGCATATACTCCACCTCGCTCATTAAAGATCCTGCCGACCCCTGTATGCCTTTCTCCTTTGCACTGGCGTATCTCTTATCAAAACAGATATTAAAAAAAATAGTTTGTTACGAAACACCATTCTGTAATGCTAATGTGTGGTTAATTGAGAGAGACTCATCGGATCTATTCCTCCACAGTTAACACACTTTGATGTAGCAGACTGTCAATGTTGGATAAGCTCTTGGAAGGTAATCTCACTAGCAGAAGGAGCATGTGTCTATAGTTGAAATATTTGCATCAGTCGATGAGGTCAACAATTTGACAGCGAGATAAAGCCAAATAATTTAAAATAACAACCAATTGTATGTAAAGGTATACTAAAATATTACAAAAATTTTATGCAATGTTTGTCGTTGNTAACCGGATATTCGGTTCCGGTGCCGGAAATTCCGGTGTGAAGTATATCCGGTGCATCACTAGATTTAACGAAGATAAGAAAAGGCTCAAAGGACGTACCACATGTAAAGATGGAGTCACTTGTGCCTTACTTATTAAGAAGGAAGATTCATTCAAATACAGTGCGGATTGACTTTCACGTACACTATGTTGTGTGTAGGCATAAAACGATACATTATGGCTATACGTTATACTGCTTTTTGTTATCTAAGCACAAAATGGAACTGTATCGCCAATGTTGAACGCGGCTGATATCATGTTTAGCTGAAAAGGGGTAGTTAATCTAAAATCAATGTACAGCAGAATTCAGAAAAAATATAACACAAACATGACGGATTTTGCAAAAGACTCGCTGATTTGACTTAAACAGTTGCAAACAAAGTGTTGCAGCAGAGGCTAGATCACTTAACCTAACCAAATGCTTACACGAAATAGCTATCTAAAATTTGCATTTTTCAAATCCGATTGCATTATATTGCGATATTATATATACATTATATTATATTCATCAGAACACTGGTATATTGCTTATGGGGTGCACCATTTACCATTATATACCCATTTTTTAAATAAAATCCTGACTTTCAGAAAATGGCAGTTTTAAGAAAAAAAATTAAATACTGTATGAACACCTCGTACAAGTAGCAATTCTGGTAAATATTCTAGCATTCATTTTTCATTCGAAGCGGACAATCATGCTTCGTGTTTTAAAAATGAATTACACCATGTAAACTTTGTTTCGTACATTATACGAAAATTACAACAATCGATAGTCCTAGCGTGCTCCGAAGTTGGTTGTCCTATAGGAAAAACCAAAAATAGATCAACAACATTCAAACTTATTAAGTTTTTAGAGAATAAATTCTAGTGGATCTTGTTTTACACCTGAATATAAATAATTCAATCTGTGTAAAAATTTAGCGACATAATTATATTTACTACAAATATCTCGTTAAGTGTTTGCTTCATACTTTAATGCAAAATCACTATATAGGATATGCACATTGTAAATAATCCTAACGTTTTCTTGAATCCAAGCAGCACACTTTNATGCAAAATCACTATATAGGATATGCACATTGTAAATAATCCTAACGTTTTCTTGAATCCAAGCAGCACACTTTACATAACTTTGTAGGTTATATTCATATAGTTAATGGAATGTCTTCTTGATAATCAACACTGAATAGTGTTTCTCACTACCAAACTTTATTCATACCAGAATTTCGAAAAATGTGAAATTTATTCTTAACAGTTAGAGACATTTGGTACAAGATTAAATACGAAACAGTTGCATTATATACAAGATGAAAACATTATGTTCCCAGTATTACAAAAAGAAAATATAAGTTGTTTCAGTGCTATTCTTCTTTCTAAGTTCTTGTACACCGAAAAGCAGGGTTCTTGTAGGTACATAAACCTCCAATACAATTTGTAACACAACTTGCTTTAGTAGAGTAGAAGGTAACCTTTTGCGCCTGTGTAGACTAAAAAAAATACCAAACACGAACAAATTAGCACTAGAATTGTTTCGAACATGTTTTATTGTTTGTTACACAAGATTTAGTATTTCAAAGCTTACCGCTATAGGGAGTACTATCGGACCCATAAANTGTTTTATTGTTTGTTACACAAGATTTAGTATTTCAAAGCTTACCGCTATAGGGAGTACTATCGGACCCATAAAACAAACGGCCGTTGTAAAAAATAAGAGAGCAAAAATGTACTTCATCTTTGTAAGTTTTGTGGAGTATCCAGTCTATTCTAGCATACAGTTACATATGTATTTATACCCTCTTAAGGCAAGGAAGTTATACTGGAAATACTGTGTTATCATTTACTATCTTAATGAACCATCAAAGCTAATCAAAAGTTTTACTTTGGTTTTGCTAATTTGTTACTGAAATCTTACCGTTAATTAAAAAAATTGCATAAAAAGTATACGATTAGAAAGATAATTATTAAGAAGGAAACCACAACGGTTTGTAATGATAAGTAGGAGAGACTACATTGTAAAGTATATTTGTGGTTTTTTTAACAGTATTCTGTCTATTATTATCAGCGTATTTTGTAGCGATTAGATATGTCATATCAATTTCACACGAAGTAGGTAACAATTTGAGCACAACAAAAGAGTAAGTGATGTATCAAGTTATTAATTACTGCATAATACATAAAATATAACTAATAGTTACTGAAAACCGAAAAACTTAGCTCTAGAAATACTAAAATAGCGGCGAAAGATGATTTTATCGAAAAATAATAAGCTCAAAAACAATTTCAAATACAATTTGATGAGATGGTAGAATGGATTGAATGTAGAAAAGGTATAAATTCTTATTATTATATAATANTTCAAATACAATTTGATGAGATGGTAGAATGGATTGAATGTAGAAAAGGTATAAATTCTTATTATTATATAATAAAAAAATAATTTCCGAATGATCTTAGAGTGGTTTTAAATATTACTAGAAACCTATTACTAACTTGAAATAATGTGAAATTATGAGGTTTCACAAATTGTTTCAAAATTTTTTGAAAAAATGCATGATATCACAAAACTTACAACTCTTCTACTGCTTATCCGAAGTAATGTGATATAAAACAAACAGTCCCACTTTGTTAACTCCTTTCCAATTTAGAACTTGATCCTAGCGCTTTCCATCCTATTCAATTCGACCTTATTTTATTTGTTCATATTGGTTTCGATCATGCAATTTTTGAGTTCATAAGTTTCTAGCATATCAAATTGAATATAAATGATCTTCTCGTATCATCTGCAAAAAATAANATTTTTGAGTTCATAAGTTTCTAGCATATCAAATTGAATATAAATGATCTTCTCGTATCATCTGCAAAAAATAATGCAAAGTTATTCATAGGATATTACATGGTCAAAATATTGCCATACTTCAAAATTCAAAATGTCTACCTTATCCAATCAAATTATCTCCATATTATATATAACCTTTAATTAGTTGATATTAAGTTTAATTTAATTTAAAACAAAAANTAACCTTTAATTAGTTGATATTAAGTTTAATTTAATTTAAAACAAAAATTTTTTTTGTCATTAATATAGCATTCCAAGAGTAAAGACTTGTATAAACACAACTATTAGTTTTTACTGTTTAAAAATAGGGTCAATGTGTAGAAAATTACCACCAATCATGAGTTCGATGGATGTTCGAAGGCTGAGTCACCAAGTGACCCTTTCATATCTGTATTTTTAAGTTAAACATTTCTAATTTCTGTCCTTGGCTACTGTTTAATATATGACTCACCAGTCCAAGGGTTTCTAATAATTTCTGTCTTTCTATTTCTCTAAAATACTTATTTTTCAATAAAGGTCAGTTAGTCCATTTTCAAACTTAAAGAAGCAAAGTCACTCTAACAAGTTCAACATGGTAGCAGAGCGTGGTTCCAAACCACAATAGTAGGGTTAACCCGTCATTTGCTGAGCCAGCTCTTAGAGCACAAACTAACGTCACTAAGTAAATTTGAAAGAAGTAGTGCGAAACCCCGTGTCATTCACCTTACTACGCAGTCACTTTCTACGAAAGCTAACTAACAAACGCCACACACACAGTCACTCAATCTCTACTGTCGAGGCATCCGCCACCTATATCAGAAAGCTCCTTCAGATTGAAGGTTGAAATCGGTTATAAGGTGTCACAGGTGTCTGCCATGGAGTAACGATTGACTAAAGGCTTGTGTATAAGTTTGGCTAAGAAAACTAAAGTGAAAGGTGTTAAAATCCAGATCGAAAGTGACAGTACTGTAATTCTTAAAGTGAAACAAACATGAGCAAGGTAAATGATATGAGGCAAGTGGTCATCTTAGATGACACAAATTATAGGCAATGGAAATTACAATTAACACTTGTGCTGAAGACAGCAGACGTGTGGGATATTGTTAGCGGTGCGACACCAAAACCAAACGTCGCAGCAGATGTATCACCATGGGAAAAGAGGGACATCAAGGCGCAGTCGATCATAGTACAAACTTTGGGAAAGAATCAAACGTCACACATCTACAATTGTGAAACATCTCAGGAAATGTTCAACCGCTTGAAGGATATCAACTCTGACTCAAGCACGTTGAACAAGCAACACACTTTAGCTCAATTTTTAAATTACAAAGTGGGGAAAGATCAACCGACTCTGACAGTCTACAGGGAAATTGAAGAACTAGACCGTGCACTAAATGACATGGGTGTTAACATGGACAATACCACGGTAATAACTAAAATTGTATCCTCTTTACCAAATGAAAAATATCTCGCTTTTAAGAAATCATGGGACAGCGTCCCTGAAAGCTCACAAACAATGACAATGNCAAATGAAAAATATCTCGCTTTTAAGAAATCATGGGACAGCGTCCCTGAAAGCTCACAAACAATGACAATGCTTCTGGCGCGCGTTAGAAAAGAAGATTTAGAACAATCTTATTTGGGACCGGGGAAATCTCATAGCAAACAATCAGCAGCGTTTGGAACACATACTCCTACAGGCACATATGGCACAACTGGATCACGGGAAAAGAATAGAAGCAACATAGAACAACTAAAGAAACGAACAAAATGCAATAACTGTGGCAAATATGGGCACTGGAAAGCAGAGTGCCGAGCTCCACGGAAGCAAGGGATTCAAACAGGTCAACAACAGTCAAGTACCCAGGTTCGCTCACAGACTGGAGAAAGTCAACGGTACTCCCATCAGAACTCGCGGCCAAACTCGCATCAAGGAAATCAAGGCAGACACACACAAAGTGAAGGTTCTCAGCATAATACGGCTCACCTATCAAATGCTTTCATGGTAAACTGTGATGCTATATTCGACCCCAAGACATCCTGGATCAGTGATTCAGGAGCGACTCAGCATGTTAGTGGCCAACGATGGTGGTTCCATGACTATACTTCTTTTCTGACCCCGAGATCTGTCTCACTAACAGATCAAAGTGAAGTCAAAGCAATTGGAGTGGGAACAGTTCGACTGCTCGCCTACGTTCAAGGAGAGTAGCAGGAATGCTCACTTTCAGAAGTGCTTCACATCCCTGGAGCAATAAACTTATTTTCGGAGGGAACATTAGCTCAAAAGGGTTACAGAACCATTCGGGATTCCAAAGGTACGAACTGTATCAATAATACTGAATCGTTGGGACCGGTAGCTGTGTTCCAAAATGGAATGTATATAATGAAATTTAAGCCAATGAAAGTTTCAGCATTTAGCTCTCGCCTCGCCATGACGAAATTATGGCATGAACGGATGGCTCACATCAATGTGAAATATATCCAAGAATCAGTCAAAAGAGACGCAATAGAAGGAGTTCCATTAGGTGAAGTAGATGGCCAAATCTCATGCGATGCCTGCCATTTTGGCAAAGAATGTCGGAAACCATTCCCATCTGTGAAACTACCAACTCTAAGAAAACCTGGAGAGAAGATTCATGGAGATCTTTCCGGAAAGATGCCTACAGAATCACTCGGAGGAGCAAAATTCTTTCTGCTTCTAAAAAATGACTGCACAAGTTTCCGTATCGTATATTTCTTAAAACACAAAGATGAAGCAGCGAACTGCATAAAGGACTTTATCAAGATGATCGAAAAACAAACTGGAAATCCAGTAAAGGTCTTTAAATCCGACAACGGGACTGAGTTTGTAAATCAAACTCTCAGTAAGTTCTTTCTAGAATATGGAATCATCCATGAAACCACGAGTCCCTATTGTCCCGAATCCAATGGGGAAATTGAGCGGGACATGCGCACGCTTAAAGACTCAGCACGACCAATGATGGTTCAATTTGGATTATCTGAATTCTTGTGGGCAGAGGCGGTCTCTACTACTGTTTACATCCACAATCGCCTGTTGAATTCACACAGCCTTGATATGACTCCGTTCGAAAGAATATTTAACAAGAAACCATCCCTTCATCACTTACGCGTCTTTGAGTGTACAGCCTTCGCACAAATTCCAAAGGAAAAACGTCAGGTGTGGGATCCCAAAGCAGCTAAAATGATCCTGGTTGGATATGATCGTAATTCAAATCACTATCGCTTGTATAACCCTAATAACCGTTCTATTATCATTGCGAGGAACGTGACATTTGAGGAATATAGAGGAGAAATACGTAATCTGTTCCAAGGCGAGATCAATGAAGAAATTGAGTCAGGAGGCTCAGATTCTTCAGAAAGTGAAACAATCATTGCGGAACCAGACTCAGAATTGCAAGAAAGAAATGAACTAACATTGGAAGATGGCACGAGAATTACTGCTCCTCAAGACATGACTATTCTCAGAAAAACGCCCACTGGAAATTTTAAAGCTAAAATTCCAAGTCAGGGTTCAACAAAAGTAAAGCTTCCAGCCAAAGTCAAACCACAACCAGAGCGGGTACTGCCACCTCGCTCATCTCTCCGCGCTCCAGATCGTTTATCTTACAAAGCAAATGCAACAATCACATCAGATGAACCTCTAACTTTCGATGAAGCTCTATCATCCAAAGAATCAGCTGACTGGAAACGTGCTATTGACTCAGAACTATCAAGCCACGAATCAAACCAAACATGGGAAATTGTAAAGCTCCCTTCTAACACTAAAACAAATATTTTGGACAGTAAATGGATCTTCAAGAAAAAGCTAAATCAAGACGGAACCATAGACATATTCAAGGCAAGGTTGGTCACACGTGGTTTTAGCCAAAAATATAGAATAGATTACGGTGACACTTTCTCTTCCGTCTGCAGATTTGAATCTATTCGTCTGGTCCTTGCAATCGCAGCTGCAAAGAACTACTTCATCAAACAGTTCGACGTCGCTACTGCATTTTTACACGGAAAACTTGAGGAGACCATTTACATGGAACCCCCACAAGGTCTTGAAATTAAACCCGGATTTATCTGTTTATTGCGCAAAAGCCTCTACGGTTTAAAACAAGCGCCAAAATGCTGGAATACTACATTTGTAAAATTTTTGGCCGAACTGAACTTGATTCCAAGTAAAAGTGATCCCAGCGTTTCCATTGGTTCATTTGCAGGAGCATTTCTCATCATCATTCTCTGTTGACGATGGATTAGTTTTCTCCACAAATAAGAAGGCAGTTGATCAAATCATAGAGCAAATTCAAAAGACATTTGAAATTAAAACATTTGAGCCAAAACACTTCGTGGGACTAGAAATTTACAGAGATGAAACATCTGGTGGAATTATTCTAACGCAGAGAAGTATGATTAGAAACTTGCTAGAGCAATTCAACATGCAGGATTGTAAA
>NIPM01000041.1:149351-160298 GCA_002738285.1 Holacanthella duospinosa | reverse complement strand
CACTTTCGCCCCCAGGTGAACATTTCAGAGTTAAAGCATTCCCACTTCAACGAAAATGAGAAGAATGAAAACTCTAAGACATCTCTTGATCATCCTATTACATGGGCCACAGGAGTCATCTCAGTGATCACTATACTACTATTCATCCTGCTGGCCTACATCATTGTCCGGAACCGTAAATTCAAGATTTCGGTCATCGCTCAACCAGAAGAAATTCAAATGGAAAACTTAGAAACTCAAGATTGAGGGGTAGTGTAGAAAATAACCACCAATCATGAGTTCGATGGATGTTCGAAGGCTGAGTCACCAAGTGACCCTTTCATATCTGTATTTTTAAGTTAAACATTTCTAATTTCTGTCCTTGGCTACTGTTTAATATATGACTCACCAGTCCAAGGGTTTCTAAGAATTTCTGTCTTTCTATTTCTCTAAAATACTTATTTTTCAATAAAGGTCAGTTAGTCCATTTTCAAACTTAAAGAAGCAAAGTCACTCTAACAAGTTCAACACAATGTTTGTATAAACATTACTTCCAGTGAAAGCCAATATGTCGAAGAATGTAATTTTTTTTACAAATTTTATACATAACATGCTTAATAAAGATAATGAGATGCTTAAGGTGTTAAATTTGGATGTGTTATTATTTTTAAATTTTACTTTAGTCTATAGCTATTTGAGTGCTGACATTTGACTTTGACTTTTTGAATGATAAAAATTGACTTTATCTTATTGATGTTAGCNTAGCTATTTGAGTGCTGACATTTGACTTTGACTTTTTGAATGATAAAAATTGACTTTATCTTATTGATGTTAGCCCTGGGTGTTGATTGTTGGACTAGAGTTCACAAACCAATTAATTAAAATTAATGAAAGTAGAGCGCAATGATAGAGTAATGAAGAAAAGAAGTAGAACAAAAAATATAAGAAAAAAAAATTCTGAGTTTATTAAAGTACAACCAAGAGAAAAAAGCAACAAGCAATCAGATGGTTCATTATTAGACTTATCAAATAACTTTTTTAAATTTCACAACTTTAAACAAATTTGAAAATACCCTCATTCTACTTTTTGTTTATTGCAATAGAAATACACATTGTAATGTAATCACTCACAAGGTATCGACTTTCTCTTTACAATTTTCTGCATCGACTACTTATTGGATAGAATACAAGTTAAAATGTAAGCAGAAGATATATCGTAACGTCAATGAGAATTTTTATCAGAGTACGTTTAGCCTCCTTGTCAACAAATCCAAAACAAAACAATTGACATTGGATTGGTTTGAGTGACTTCATAGACATTTTTAGAAATTTTAGTTTTTCCCGTAGTATAGGTTTTTCCAATTGAGTCGAATTTACTTGACTATTGCTACATGTTAACTTATATTGACACATAAGTTGATAAATTTCTTCTTTCTGACATAATTTTGAAGAGTTTGATACAAGAGCTTCCATTGGATAGTAGAGACCAATATTCATAAACATGACACAAGGTAGAGCTACACATACGTATGAATAAGAAATTATATCAAGTCGATCCCTCAATTTTAAAATTCCATAAATTGACATCGGCATAACGGAAGTGATAACAGTAAGGAGAGATGGTAACCATAGTGAATTTCCAAAAACTTTGTTGAAAAGTGTTCCCATCACTTGTAAAGATCTGTAAAGCCTCATCCCTACCCGTATTTTAGAATCATTAACAAGCGATTGTATAGTAGTCAGGTTTCTATTAGAAACAAACAAAAGAACACAACTTTTGGTTATGTATAGACAACAAAAATGAATATTTAAAAAATTACACAAATGGTGCCCGTTTAGTTATGTAGTAAAATATGGTTAAAAAAAGTCTTTATCACTCGGAACTTGTGGTTTCTGAAACCAAAGGTCGGCAAAGACCAAAATTTCTCTGATTTACACTCAGCTCACGCAACTCAACCAATTTATTCCAAAAATATTAAAATGTTCAAAAAAGGGCAAAATGTAATGAAGAAGAAAAAAAAAATTAAATATTCGATATAATTGCTAAAAGGAAATTAGGAATGCAATGAAAAATAATTTACTTGTCAANTTAAAATGTTCAAAAAAGGGCAAAATGTAATGAAGAAGAAAAAAAAATTAAATATTCGATATAATTGCTAAAAGGAAATTAGGAATGCAATGAAAAATAATTTACTTGTCAAAAATTTTTTGAAATTTTTAGACTAAACTGGTATGAATAAATTAGATCGCAGCAAATCGCATGGGTCGGTGGTTCCGACAGAATTGGATGGATATTTCACCAAATGCTGGTATAGATGATGTCATATCTCCCAGAGTGGGGTATGTCTTCGTTTGACCTCAAGAGGTCACTAAAGGTCATAAATGTGAATAGGCTGATCAAGGCAAATAGGGTATCGCTGGAAAGCTCATGTCAAACCAAACACGACTATACAAGTGAGTTACCTCTTTGACCCCATCCTTTACCTCTAGAGGTCAGGTTATGTCATAAAAATTATTTGTTTGAACATGGTCAAATGGGGTATCATTTAAAAGCTCTTGTAAAAATGTTAATGTTACTGTACTCCTAGTACTCTCTCATCAACCACATTTGTGACTTCTGTAGGTCAGACAATTTCATAAAAATTATTTATTTGTACATAATCAAATCCGGTATCTTTTGAGAGCTCTTGCAAAATCAAATTCTACTCCACCAGTAATAATGGTCCACGATCGCATTTGTGACCTCTGGATGTTACAAAAATGTTAATATTCAGTACTATTTTGAACATTTAACCGGAAAAGTCTTTCATAATATAACAAGTATGCAGTAATGATTTTACTGTATCATAATTTTCAGAAAGATCAAGTGGTGTTTCAACGTATCGTTGTAGTCACCCTACCATCGGCTTTGACCAATTAATTTGAGATATTTTCAGTTTAATTTTACTTTACATAAACTACATTGTCTTTTTTTTAACATATCGTTAATCAAAAAGAATTGGCAATTCTCTATTGCCACAATCTAGGAAAGCCTTTAAAATTTTTGAAAATAGTATAATTAACCTTATATTGTTAAAGAGCAAATCCCAAATACCAAAGNCACATTTGTGACCTCTGGATGTTACAAAAATGTTAATATTCAGTACTATTTTGAACATTTAACCGGAAAGGTCTTTCATAACATAACAAGTATGCAGTAATGATTTTACTGTATCATAATTTTCAGAAAGATCAAGGGGTCAATATTGGTGTTTCAACGTATCGTTGTAGTCACCCTACCATCGGCTTTGACCAATTAATTTGAGATATTTTCAGTTTAATTTTACTTTACATCAACTACATTGTCTTTTTTTTAACATATCGTTAACCAAAAAGAATTGGCAATTCTCTATTGCCACAATCTTGGAAAGCCTTTAAAATTTTTGAAAATAGTATAATTAACCTTATATTGTTAAAGAGCAAATCCCAAATACCAAAGCACATTGGCCATATGTGCACAATTATTTAAAATTTATTAATTTAATGTTATAAATGAATTGGAACATCAAACACAGACATATTCATTTGAAATAATTACTGCTATGCTAATATTGTAACCTCGAGAGCGGATTTGCAACCCTTCTAAACTTGCTGTTTTAATAATTTGAGCGCATTAGCATATAGCAGCCATTAAGCTTACACAAATTTCTTTAAAATTATTACTGCTGAACCAATATCAAATTACCGAGAGCAGAATCGTAAATCTCAAAAATTAGTTTAACGATGTAATTGCATTGATACACAGCTGGTAACAAACAAACTTATTTCTTTAAAACTTTTTCCGCAATGCCACATGCAAATTACATGGAGCAGTATTACAAACCTCAAAAGTATACTATTCTTAATATTTAAATGCTTTGGTACATAGCTGAAATCAAACGAACAAACTTTTTCTAAATTATTATAGCTATGCCAAAATCGTATTACCGGGAGCGGAAAATCAAAACATAATATGTATTTATATCCGTAAAGCAGCATATTTTTGAAATTTGTAATTGTGCTTCCTGAAATCCGATATTATCTTAGCGACAATAATTTCAAAAAAATTCGTTTATGCTTGATGGCAGCTATGTACCAATGCATTTATATCATTGGAATAGCTAATTTTTGAGATTTGTAATTCCGCTCCCGGTAATTCGATATTCGCATAACGATAATACTAAGAAATTTGTGTGTTTGTTGGCAGTTATATACCACCCATTTATATCATTAGACTAGCATATTTTTGAGGTTGTCTGTTGTTACGTTAATATAGTATATTCATTCTGCGAAACTCATCTTGTTAGATTAAATTACTTCGAAACGTATGCTAATTTCAAAAAGATTTGTGAGGTTAATTTTTTCGATGCGTTCCTAATTTGTTAATAACATTTATACCAAGTATTTCTACTTTTATTACCTTATATTACAACTTGTACTTTTCTGGAATAAATTAGATGAGTCGTCTGAGCTGAGCGAAAATCTGAAAAATTTATCTTTATTTCCGAGTGACCACGCCTTTCTATATAAAAATGGACTTACCTAGCTACAACTATCCAAAAAATCATATTCTGACAATAAATGAAACCAAAGCCCATTGTGAAACAAACGAACAAAGTATATTGGATCATCATTCGACCTTCAATGAAAATCCCAAAAAAAATGAAGCTATAAAAATTCTTCCATTCTGACGGTAAAATGGAGTAAACATAGTAGACGTTGTTAGGTGCAACGAAATACACACCTCCAAATGTTATGCAAGCTGATATAATTAAACCTAGGACGATATTAAAGTATTTTAGTTTGCTTGATATTTTTAGTCCAGTTTCTTCAAAAAGTTTTCCTGTAAATTTCAACATTAGAATATTAGAGTAATGCATGATATCTATTACTACCTTGCGATTATATGTCGGTAATCTTGTAGTAATAGAATTGAATATAATGACTACTCTTTGCAATACGTTTCTAATGGAATCATTTCGCCTAGTAATAATTATATCATGTGCATGATATAAGATGACAATTCGATAGTAGAAAAGTATTATTTTATAAAGGAATCGTAGAGACCTAGTAACTTCGAAAGGTGGGTCGAGGAGTGGTGAAACTTTCCCAATGAATTTGTTTGGAATTAGTTAATTGGTTTGACTTAAAAGTTTTTGTTTCTCCAACAATACGTATAGTTACGCGTACGACCTTCATACTTTTCAATTTGGCTCCTCGTCCCTAATACCATTTCTCATTGATTTCATATTGTGACGATTGGTTACTCTGTGTCCTGTCTCCTGACAGGACAAACGAGACAAGAGACAGAGTACACCACCAAATCCTCACTATGTCAAAATTGTCTGTTGCCCTTGCCCAAGGGACAACAGACTAAACACAATATACCAAAGACAACAAAAGACAAATAACTTACTGACCCCACTGCTGACCAAAGACAGGACAAGACAAGACTCTTTACTTTAATCAAAAGAATCAGACCACTTGTGGTCTCCACAAAAGACAAACGAAGACTGACTTAGAGACGGATGAGGACTGGAAGTTAGAGGACAGAGGAAGATGAAAGATTGTTACTAAAAACTCCTCATGGAGTTCCCAAAGGAACTGCATGAGGAGTTTGAACCAATCAAAATCCTCCATTCCAATCCTCATCCTCTCTTGTTCACATACCACACATGTAAATGAATCAAATTAAGAAAGGCTCCAAATTTTAACATAATTTTAACTAATTTTCTTTATAATTATAATTTAATTATNGCGTACGACCTTCATACTTTTCAATTTGGCTCCTCGTCCCTAATACCATTTCTCATTGATTTCATATGAACCTAGTGCAGACTGATTTTACTAGTGGAAACGCAGTGAAATTGAAAAAGCAATAGTCCTAAGTAGGTTTGCAAACAAGTCTAGCCGAGTTTGAGCCGAGTTGAGCTGTGATAATTCAACTCGTTTATAAATGGACGAGTCACGAGCCGAGCTGAAGCATTGGCTTTCTCGAGTGAAGAGAATCACTCGTTAGCTACCTCGCCAAATCTTCATGTTATAATTGCAAAAAAATCACCATTATATGATCTAAAAAATGAACTTTTAACTTCTTAAACTTTAACGTTAAAAGAGAAACAACATTAGTTCTGACAGTTAGTTAATTGTTTCATAAACGAAGAGTTCAACTCATTGACTTTGCATCCTTAGTCCTAAGCACACCCCTGCCATCAAGTTTTGTATTGAACAAACATTCCACATTTCAACAATGGGTTAAGGTGATCAATTCAAAAATATGGAAACAGACAACTATCATTTAAATCTCTTATTGAACCTAGTATTGTTGCAAACTTACCTTATTATAGTTAATTTTCTGTCATAATGGGAACAAGGCATAAGACGGTGTGCCAATGAGCTATACCGTTTTGAAATAATTATTGTATTCATATGCTTTATGCACGCTGGTCCTATCTCTGTTTGTAAAATTTACAAAACACAAAAGCATAACTTGTCGTTGGTATAGTCGGTTAAATGTTGTAGGACAATCGGATAAGACTTTAGTCCTATGGCATTTGTTGGAAAAACCAATTTCATTAAAATAGTCGGAAAGAGTATTTATTTTTTTCGGTAAGTGTTAACAGATTCAGAACAAATATTGAAAAATGAGATATAACAGAGAAAAATCACCAAATCTATACACCTAAGTATCAGAAAAGTTATTATATTTTGAAATTTAGAATTTTGAGAAGTTTTTTGATTATTCATTATCTTATTAGAATAACGTATCCGGAAATTAAATTACCATGGAAGCTTGTCAGCTGATATTCTCGAACAACAGTAAGCTACATGTTCGGAGAATAAGTCACCATGCAAGCTTGCTAGGTGACACACTCCAGCAATAATATGCACGAAAACAATAGGATCAAATACAAATTGATGGAGAGCAATATGATTGAACGGTCAAATAGATTGAATCACTGAAATGACTAAAATTCTTTTTACTTCCTAATAATGAGTTATTTTTCAATATGCTTGAAATAGTAGTAAGATTACTGTTAAAGAACTATTGTCAACTCAGAATACTGTAAAATTATAACATATGGGTCAGCTAAATTTGACGTGTTTCAAAAAAAAATTTTTTTTGAACCATCGCCTTAGATCATTTAAAACTAATGTTGATCAGATGTGACATTTATAAATGAAATTCTGTCTCAAATAATTATCTTAAACAAAATTGTAAAAATATACTGCATTGCTGTATTATTTATTCATGCGGCCTAGATTTAAACAAAGTTTACCAATTTATTAACTATGGTTGTCCACCCATAAGAATAAGGTCAGGAATACGGCTCCAATATTACCCGGGGACTAGAGCGTTAATATAAATTTCATTTAAATTACTATTCCAGTACTCTTTTCATACTTTTTCTGAAACTGTTACCATTTACACACACTCCTTATAAAGATCTCAATTACCAATTTCCTAATAATCCTCTGTATAACAAACAATAAACTTATACGAGGCTAACATGCAAGAATTATTAGGTACATGCGTTTTCCAGCGAAGTGGATTTGCCAAAATTTTACTGCCTTGCTCTTTATTATTAAGCCGGAATATAAATATTCTGCAAAAAAACAAGCTTATTTCGAATACTTTCNTATTCTGCAAAAAAACAAGCTTATTTCGAATACTTTCAATATTTACACTCATTTCTCAAAAAACATTTTTGAAAGTGCTCAATCATTGTCTAATTATTCGCAGCAAGGGCAAAATATTGGTTCAAACAAATTGCTTAAGTAAATTTTTACAACTCCGTTTTTGGCTAATTCCTTCGGTAATTNCGGTTAAATGTTGTAGGACAATCGGATAAGACTTTAGTCCTATGGCATTTGTTGGAAAAACCAATTTCATTAAAATAGTCGGAAAGAGTATTTATTTTTTTCGGTAAGTGTTAACAGATTCAGAACAAATATTGAAAAATGAGATATAACAGAGAAAAATCACCAAATCTATACACCTAAGTATCAGAAAAGTTATTATATTTTGAAATTTAGAATTTTGAGAAGTTTTTTGATTATTCATTATCTTATTAGAATAACGTATCCGGAAATTAAATTACCATGGAAGCTTGTCAGCTGATATTCTCGAACAACAGTAAGCTACATGTTCGGAGAATAAGTCACCATGCAAGCTTGCTAGGTGACACACTCCAGCAATAATATGCACGAAAACAATAGGATCAAATACAAATTGATGGAGAGCAATATGATTGAACGGTCAAATAGATTGAATCACTGAAATGACTAAAATTCTTTTTACTTCCTAATAATGAGTTATTTTTCAATATGCTTGAAATAGTAGTAAGATTACTGTTAAAGAACTATTGTCAACTCAGAATACTGTAAAATTATAACATATGGGTCAGCTAAATTTGACGTGTTTCAAAAAAAAATTTTTTTTGAACCATCGCCTTAGATCATTTAAAACTAATGTTGATCAGATGTGACATTTATAAATGAAATTCTGTCTCAAATAATTATCTTAAACAAAATTGTAAAAATATACTGCATTGCTGTATTATTTATTCATGCGGCCTAGATTTAAACAAAGTTTACCAATTTATTAACTATGGTTGTCCACCCATAAGAATAAGGTCAGGAATACGGCTCCAATATTACCCGGGGACTAGAGCGTTAATATAAATTTCATTTAAATTACTATTCCAGTACTCTTTTCATACTTTTTCTAAAACTGTTACCATTTACACACACTCCTTAAAAAGATCTCAATTACCAATTTCCTAATAATCCTCTGTATAACAAACAATAAACTTATACGAGGCTAACGTGCAAGAATTATTAGGTACATGCGTTTTCCAGCGAAGTGGATTTGCCAAAATTTTACTGCCTTGCTCTTTATTATTAAGCCGGAATATAAATGTTCTGCAAAAAAACAAGCTTATTTCGAATACTTTCAATATTTACACTCATTTCTCAAAAAACATTTTTGAAAGTTCTCAATCATTGTCTAATTATTCGCAGCAAGGTCAAAATATTGGTTCAAACAAATTGCTTAAGTAAATTTTTACAACTCCGTTTTTGGCTAATTCCTTCGGTAATTNTCAAACAAATTGCTTAAGTAAATTTTTACAACTCCGTTTTTGGCTAATTCCTTCGGTAATTATATAAGTATCAATTGGCCGCGAATGATTGCTATTATGTAAATATTTTTGTTATATAAATGAATTTTCGTACCATGATATTTCTTGTNTTGGCCGCGAATGATTGCTATTATGTAAATATTTTTGTTATATAAATGAATTTTCGTACCATGATATTTCTTGTACCAGAGAAGAAATGCAAAAAGGTCAGCAAATTCGTTGGTGTACGTTAACGTGGTCCATTGGAAAACGAATTGTAAAAATTGGATAAAGATCATAATCACATGGAATATAATGTAATTTAATCGTCCATCAGATTTTAATAAAAAAATGAGTTGAACAAATGCAAATGAGAAATAAATAAGCGAAATGAAGCATTCAATAGCTACAATGTAGTATTTCCATTTGTGTTTTGAAGCAACCACTATATTTAATTGTTTGTTAAAATCGGTAGGGAAACAACCTATATTTGAGCAAAACTTGGCAAGTTTTATGATAATTTTTTCTTCGATACTCATTTTTTGTCTAGTTTAAAAAATATACAATTTTGAAACCCACACTGTTTGATAACCGAATAAGCCTCTTTTATACTCCTTTCGACCNATTTAAAAAATATACAATTTTGAAACCCACACTGTTTGATAACCGAATAAGCCTCTTTTATACTCCTTTCGACCAGTACTTTAATGGGGTTGGATATTATTAAGTTATTGTAATAATCAATTTTTTGTTCTTGATTTGACATGCAGCAATTTTCAAAATGATAAATTTAATTATATTTACGAATCTAATTGTCGAAAAATCACACAAGATTGCGCAAGATATATATGTTAACACTGTTGTTTCAATTTTGTGTGACGAAATGTTCCGTATTATACTTAGAGCTTAAGGCAAACGCTATGAAAATTATTTCGTTATGTCTGTGAATATCCAATTTCAGATAAATCTATCAAATTAGAAAGAGAATTGTCATGTTTGATTTTATCATTCACATTACTACAAAGATGTTTCTAACATTTTTGACGTAGTTGAGGTTTAGTAGGAATAATTATATCCGATTGTTAAGAATTTTTAGTTTAGTGACACTTGACATAATCCTCCCGTTNAGGTTTAGTAGGAATAATTATATCCGATTGTTAAGAATTTTTAGTTTAGTGACACTTGACATAATCCTCCCGTTCATTTAAAGCATGCAGTAAAAACGAAACGAGTAGCATGATTCCTAACTACACAATGATATATATCCAGGAGTCTGACTACTAACATTTCTTTTTGTGGCAATTTGGACTATATCTTCAGCAGTGTCCATAGTTGTATCTAGGATGATTTCTATGAGTACCATGGTATCAACCATNTTGTATCTAGGATGATTTCTATGAGTACCATGGTATCAACCATTATCACAGTTGGTATTTAATAATACATTGGTTATAATAGCATCATAGCACTAATTTGCTCATCTCTAAGCAAATTATGAATGAAAAAAAGAATTAATATTTTAGGAATACATTCAATCTAGCTATTGGCAGAATGTGACGTTATGTTTGTTAAAACTATGTATTAGGCATTAATACTAGTAAAACGAATCAAAGTTTAGTTGGTACAAAATAATCTAATATAAAAATTTTATTTAAACTTATACAAACTCAATAAATTTATATACAGGGTCCACCAGAATTAAGTACCATATGGAGAAAGTTTTTATGAAAAATGCGTCAGAAATTTAGAGTGTTGCACTGCATCAGACAGTGCTAGAAGTAAGAAAAAGTTATTGCAAGGTTAAACGGTAGTTGAATCAAAAATTTAT